>OY751313.1:15229004-15276504 GCA_963564615.1 Rhorus exstirpatorius | reverse complement strand
CGCGGGGAAATGTGCATTTTTACGTCGGATAATTTCTTCGAAACTTTTTTTTTTTTTTTTCTTCTATTTTCCAACAATTTTCCGACGACGTGTACTTCGCCGACGAATTTTCCGCCATCCGGATAATAAACAACAACAAACAAACAAACAAAACAAGACAAAAAAATGAAAAAACAAGTATGAAATATCAGACAAATTAATGCGATGAGAGAGGAATGCTCTCACCGTGTACGAGAGTAAAGACAAGTTGATATTATTATAACGTAGTTCGCGGGAAGACCTCTCGGGCGCAAAATGGTAGTAAAAAAAATAAAGTAAAAAAAAAAGCTCTCCTATAGTTTCTCGTCCATCGGGAGGGTCGTATGTATACTCTGATACGGGGTAGGAAATTTCGTTCGTGTCGAGAAAGTGGAAAAGAGAAATACGCCTGGAACCACAGAGCAAGAGAGAGAGAGAGAGAGAGAGAGAGAGAGAGAAAGAGAGAACAACGAGAAGCCCCAGAGGAAATGTGCAAACTGTGAAAGAGTCTCGCAAACTGCCCTCTCCACGTTTCTATACAAAACAGCGTACTGAACTATAGTCATACACCCCGTATCCCATATGTACATATATATATAGTATATATGTACATTGTACATGACAATACGATGTTTCGTACAATATCTCTTGCAGCACCATACACAAAACATCTGGGAATTCATCGAGAGGACATAGTCGTTTTCATTCTTTATCATGATTCATTTACCAATCGATCTCTTTGTGCTTCCTCGCAGAGGGATTTTTTAGATCGTGCAAACAAATTTATCGCGAGATTGCCGTGTCAATATTCCATAAAAGACTTGAAAAAAAAAAAAATAAAATAAAAAATAAATAAATTCCAATGCGTTCGTGTGTTTATTAGGGTCTGTCGTTTCCTGTCAGATCTCTCTTTCGATCTTCCCTCATTAAAATCATCAGAACCATATCACCGATTTCTTTTAATCGAAATACCGGACGTGGGCACCGGACATGATCGAAATACCTGAATGCGTGCTAGGATATTAGTCCTGAATTTTCGAAACTTAGAGCGAGCATATACCCGTACGAAAATTTAGAATTTAAAAAAAAATCGAAATTCGATCAAATCTGAACTCCATCATCGATCCTCGCCAAATTCAATACGAAATATTCTCGTGATTTTGTGACACGGTTATTTATGTAAAGCTTTAGCTCGATCGCTTGAGATTTACGAAAGTTTGAGCTAGCACACAGAGAATTTTCGTGAAATTGAAAATTCGAAAAAATCAAAACTACTCCTGGAATTTTTACGATAACAATGGAAAAACAATGAGGAAAAGAAGAGTCTTTCTCTCTCTCACTCTCTCTCTCTCTCTCTTTCTTCTTTTCCAGCTTCAATTGTACAGCAATCATCGCCGATTATATTCAATTATCCGACTGTCGAAAAATAATTCAATATCTATGCCGAGGTACGCTGAAATATATTGCGGAATATGCAAAACGATGATTCGATAATGGGTCGAACGACGGGGGAAACCATTTTTTTTTAATATACACATATATATATGTACATATTTTTTTTTCATCCCCTCGTAGTTCGTCGATGGTTGCGAATTGATGAAATTTTTACATTATTCACGCCTGGCTCGATTGTCGACGGTATTCATCAACGTTGAGATCAGCATTCGACAATTTCGTCGTTCTTGAAATTACCCGATGAGAGAGAGAGAGAGAGAGAGAGAGAGAGAGAGAGAGAGAGAGAGAGAGAGAGAGAGAAATGGTCGGTGAAGAATCGAGGACGGGGGAAAAATAATTATACATGCCTTTTGTATGTTCGAAAACATCTATATTTTTTAACAGTGATGACTACCGCATAATGGGGCAAAGCTAATTGGACGATTAAGAATTAAATTTTCAGGCGAATGCACCCGCGAGAGCTCTCGCGAGCTATTGTTTTTTTATTTTATCAACGTGAGCTTTTTTGTAGTTTGAAAAATTCTATTGTACAGTATTTCATCATTATTAATATCCCCTTCAGCCTATTCAGCTCAATATATATATATATTTTAAGAGGATGTTATTATGGTCATTATTATTGTTAATATTAATTATAAGAGTTGGGATTTATTAGGATCAATATTCTCATTTTCATTCAATTTTATTATATAGCCTTGACTGATTAAATGGGTAATTTTAAAAAAAAACACAGCTGCAATCTGTGACTTGCATGATTGTTCCTCATGTTTGTTCTACAGGGTAGAAAATAATTTCGTAAAATTTAAAAAATTTATTATCGCAAATTGGACATTTTTGTTTTTGCAATTTTACGAAATCTTTTAGCCATTTTGTCAATTGTCTTTTTTTATTACTTTTGTATATATTGCTAACATTTTACGAGTAGTATCGAAACATGATTTTCTTGTCTCGACGAATTTTCGTTCGTAAAATTGTCTCTTTGACGTCATTGGTGCAACGAAACATTATGATTCAAGATTTATGAAATATGTCTGTAATATAATTTTAAGCGCAATAATGAATTATTGTCTAATTTTCGGGACATTGCTACTCGTCAATTTTCCCCAGAATTTCGACAATAACTTTTACTGTGACCGCGTGACGAAACGATGATACAATTCAAAATATGCTAGTATCAATTTGTATATTTTTAGTATCGTCTCTGGATAGTTTGAACTTTTGCCTCGAGCTTGAAGCTTTGAAACGATAATTCTTCAACAATTCCATAAAAAGAGAAGAGCTTTCTTTGTCATTCCTCACAAAATTTAATGCAACAACAAAAATACTTCAATGACACTCAATTCATGAACGAAGCTTTAATACCAAAAGCTTGCTCTTATTATGACGCTTCGAGCCCTTTTTTTTAATACTAATTTTTTAATTTTTAAGGAAAAAAACATCATCGCGAAAAAATCCCAAATTATCGATCATTAGAAATGCTGAATATTTAATGGTAGAGCAAAGAAAATCGAAAGAGGCGAGTAGGAGTGGGCCTGAATTTAATTGTTATTATTTTTATTATCTCGTTACTCAGTACATGCCACGCCCAGTAGTCAAAGATAACAGAAATTGTTCTCAGTGCTTTTCGAACAATGTGCATTCTGTTGAAAATAAACAAAAAAAACAAAACGAAGCGAGAACAATTTAAATTTATATACGCGAATGAAATATATGTTTAGTACGTGACGCAGAAAAAAGGGTTAAAGCGTAATCCCTTGCTTCGTGTATATATATCCGCTTTGAGCTCTTAAATAATATATATATATATAGAGAGAGAGAGAGAGAGAGGAGAGAGAAAGGGAGAGAATGAGGGTAAAAAAGAAAAAGTGAACCATCGCCTACACGTGAAGCGATTTGAATGCTGCAAATCGACGCAAAGAGATTCGCGTGTGGCACACACACAATGTGAATAGGATCTGAACTGGATATCAATAAAGATGGAAAAGATATAAAACGATAGAATGAGAGAATGCGGCCATAAAGATGCGACGTATGACAACTGTGACAGCTATTCTGGAGACACGGAGGAGGAAATCGAACCAATATAACGTCTGTATTCAATGAACACACACACACACACACACACACACACACATATATATATATATATATATATATAATATGTCAAATCGAACATCATGAATTTGCATATTCGTGCAATCACGTATAAACGAACGATAACGCACAATAGCTTTTTCATTTCTCTCTCTCTCTCTCTCTCTCTCTCTCTCGCTATCGTTGACTGCATGACAAAAAATGAGATGAAAAGAGTGAAAATAAAAATGAAAAAATGAAGATTATAAAAAAAAGCAAGCGAAGCAGAGATAAGAGATCACAAAAATAAGAAATAAAGATGAAAAATTTATATAAAAATCCAATTTTGGGATAGTAGGTAAGCGCAATAGTGGATAATATATGCCTAATATAAACACATATTTACCCACGAACAATGTACTTGATACGTTATATCTAGAGCGAGGATCGTTTTGGATCGTTTCGGTTTTTCCTCAGAGAATAAATGGTGTAAGATCTCCTATCCTTTTTCTCTCATATGCGAGATGCGCGCTTTCGGCGTTAGACAATTTTGGAATAAATATATTACGCTGAACGAGGACGTTGGGTGGTATATAGGGTGAGCTCGAGAAACGATAGTAGTACCGACGAGGGCTCTCGTCGCGTACACCCACGAAACGATGGCCAAAGAGAGGAATAGGAGTGAAAGAGAGAGAGAGAGAGAGAGAGAGAGAAAGAGATGAGAGAGAGAGAGAGACATGAGAGAATATTAAGGTCTCGGGAAAACAGTTGGCGAAGGAACGAAAGAGACCCATCTCTAACAAGTTTTATTGCCCGTATACGGTCATATAGCTACCGACGAGGCTTGACTCGGAAAAAGCAACGAACGAGCCAGAAAGAGCAAGGGAAAGGAAGAAAAAAAAGAAGAGAAAAAAAAACGAAAAAGACAAGGAGAGACAAAGAAAATGCCAAAAAAAAAAACAAGATAGAAAATAATCCCAAAAAGAAACGAGGGAACCAAAAAAAAATACGAAAACCTATGTAGGCATAAATTTGAAAAGGGGAGAAAGAAAAAATCTAACGAATAACAAGATAAGGAAAACCTCGGAAAGTAATTAAAAAAAAAAAGAGAGAGTAAAAGAAATGTGAAAACAGATAGATAACTTACGAAAATAGCCGCAGACGCTATGAAAAATAATTTGGTAAAATTAAGAAAGTAAATTGTACAAAGAATTGACAGTAGGTGTGAAGAAAGAAAGATGCAAATTTGCAGATTTTGGCTCTCCGTAATTTTGTAACATTGATAAAAATTTCTTCGCAAATTTCGGCACATTGTGAGGAGGCAGCGTACACAATTTTTCAATTGCATCTTGTTGTGCGACTGAATAAATTATCATCCAAACCGTCCTGGGACACGAAAAATTTTTTATCGAATTTCACGAAATTCCTCAGGCCTGTCGAGCGAGATCGTGAGGATGATTCACGTTATCTGGCAATGGAATTCACACCTTTTTAAAAAAAAATATTCCCGAGTGATATCGAAAAAAAAAAACAAAAAAAGCTTATTTGAATTTCACAGAATTCACGCAAGTATTCTTGACCGCGTATGAATTTTCCCTCGGGAATTCAATCTTCCCTGTATATATAGGCACAGTATAGGTCGAGGAGGAGAGTAAAGGGGACGATACGAGACGAATCTCGAGGAGTGTATATATATATATATTGACAGAAAACAATATTGAACATCTAGAGGGATCTGGCTGAAGAGACGTAGAGACTGAAAGAAAGAGAGAGAGAGAGAGAAATTCAGGATACGCTTGGAGTGTATATGGACCGCGGGAGAGATGCTGCGAGTACAATCCTTCCTCGAACGCGATACATATATATATCATTCCACACCAACTCAGCCCCGCGAATTATTCGATTTTTTTTTAATTTCAGGACTTGTTCAATGCGTCAATTTTTACGAATCGATTTAGATTATCCAAATCCATGCCCTCCCTCTCATTGAAGAATTAAAAATTTCAGTGACATATTCGTTTTCCCGGGAAAAAATAGTTCAGATCTACGTGTGGATCACATTTAGATCTACGTATTAAATTATTTTTCAGATCCACGTAGATCTAAATTTTTGAAAATCTTTAAATCACCCAGATCTCAATAAGGTCTAGGTAGATCTTAATTAAATGTACCCAGATCTAAATTATATGTATCTCGATATCCATCAGAACTACTCAGATCTAAGTAAATCTACTGAGATTTAAGTAGATAAAAAGAGATCCAATAAGCCGAGCACAATCGAACACAATATTAGGTCGACTCGAATTTATACATGAATAATAACTTATCAGTTTATTTTCGTCATTCACACCTTATAATGGCTCTGGGAGGGTTATGAAAAATCAACAGCAAACACAATAAAAAAAACGTAAGCCTTGGCAACAATTTTTTTTTTCTTTTTTTTTTTTTATTTTCATAAAAACAACTATCCTCGGTGTATGAAACTGAACATCGTTGCAAAAGTATATTTTTCATTAAAATCTTCGGTAATTCTTGTACGTGCGAAAAGTATTCGTTCGAAAAATCGTAGTTAATTCGTAAACATTCATGAAACTTTCAACGAGTCAATGAGAATAATAAAAAAATTTGATTAGCTCCATAGTTGGCTCGGAAAGCCCGATGTATCGGTGAATTAAGGGATGTTCTCTGAACGACCCATCCTGCGAGCAGCAGGGAGAATTACGCGTCATTAACTATACCGTTGCAGGTGCGGTCGACGCATCATTATACAGGGACGATATAGTAGTGGGTGCGAGAGCGCTAAAGATATGGGGTGCCAAAGGGGATGAAGCCTTTACGATACGAGAGGCACTACCTGCCAGACACGAGGGCTGCTGTACCGCAATGAATTTCAACCCTTTGACTTCGTATATACATATATATATATATGTATATATATAATTTTTTTTTTCGCCACACACACACACCACCTTTTTACATATTTTTATTTTTAACTCTCCGACGGTTAGCTCGCGCGGGTCGCAAATGTACCCTTATGGGGCAATATTTATTTGCAAACGAGGCAAAGCCGCAAATACGTGTAAAACATTTTGTGATTAATATATAAAAATTTTTTGTCGTTCACCTCATTACGAATTGTTATTTAAACTGAGTTATCGTTATTTGGTCTTTTTTATTTTTTTCGAACAAATTTTTATCAGAAAAAATATAACAATATACTCTCTCGTTTCTCGCAAGTGCAGAGAGACCGTACAAAAAAATTTACGATGTCTAACAGGACCCCATGTGCCATAAAACCCTTTCGTTCCTATTTTTTTTTTTTTTTCTCTCTTTTGGGTATTTATTCTCAAAGCTTCATCGTAAATACCGTGGGGCCTCACACACCCCCAAATATTTTTTTCGCACGAAATACGACGTGTGAAAAATGGGTGAACATTTTTGTTTTCTTTTTCATTGTTTTTCTGTTCTTTTTTTTTTTTGCTCAATTTATATCTACACGCCGTACGAGTTATTATATATTTTGTTTGAGAGGATCGTCGCGTATGTGGGTCAGAAAATTGGATAGAAAATATTTTCACCTCCTGTACCGACACCGCGTAACTTTTTTTTGACGACGACTCGGTCCAGACTCTCACACACGAAGCAGTACCAATTAATTGCGACGCTTTCGGAATCTCGGCTTTATTCTCGTTCTCTCTCTCTCTCTCTCTCTCTCTCTCTCTCTCTCTCTCTCTCTCTTTCTCTCTCGAGTGCAACCGCAATTTGTACAATATTTATTTCAACGCTCCGATGGTCAAGTGGAGCATATCACAGAGAGAGAGAGGGAGAGACCGATATTTCGACGTAACACGCGAGCTGAATGTAGCATCGAAATATTGGTAAACGTAAATTTTTTATTTTTTTCCAGTAACAAAAAGTGCGATAAGTTATTTTTTTATCATTATTGAACAATAATTCGTTGGCTTTGACGATGTAAGTGATTATTTATTGTCAAACTGCAAGACATTTTGTTGCTACCTAGACCAATTTTAACGATTCAAGACACGATTGGTTGATTATTATCATGAAAATCATCATTCTGTTTTCGATCGATTAAAAGAAATTTGATTCAACTTAAATTTTCTGATAACAACGAAACATTGAATTCACCATAACAAATTTAAAAAAAAAACCTTCGTTTATTACTTATTCATAAACTCTTTTTTTTTTCAATGTTCGCGAGAAAATTTCATTTTGGAATTTTTGATTTTTATTTCATGACTCCTGGAATTATTCGCGTATATATCCTCGTGTATCGAGCAATTTTTTTGCACTTAGATGCCCATTCAAAAGTTAAAAAATCATCGTGAATTGTAGCGGATCCCCATATGAGTTGAAAATGGAAGAAAAAAAAATCAACGACATCGAAGATACCAAGGATATTGAGTTTCAACGTCAATAATGTTAAAAATTTAGTAATAACAAATTTAAGAAAAAATTTCGACCAAATAATTAGAAAAAATTATTGTTCTTTTTTATAAATTGTAATGTCCGATCTGTTTCATCGCACACAATTTTTTCGATAAATTTTCCTCGATTGTTTGTACGTTGATAATTGAAAAAATTAAATTTCTCCGTTACAAAAATTTATTATATTCTTTCAATTTTTTCCATGCTGCAATGAGATTGTTCTATTCAGAAGAATTTTTAATAATCTTCTATTTCACTTATTCAATGATCATAAAATTTTGCTAGTCTAATTTGTCAACTCCAAGTGAAAACATGTCCAAAGTTCGCGACATTCTATCGATTTTTTTTTAACTTCGTGTTCAGTGCTACGCGGATTTGGATACACGAATTATTCGTATTATTCTTTTCTCGGTCTAGGACGATTTTATTTAGAAAAAAATATTTTTACTCTCGTATTTTTTTTTGTTTCATTTTAGTACCCATATTTATGTGAATTAATCGAGATGAAAATCCAATGGGGAAATTGGTTGGTCTACCTTTTGGTTTTATGTGAAAAAATTTATGGGGTCTGGTCGACTCCCTGGAGAATAATAATTTTTTTTTATCTACTGAGAGGTATATATGGCATTACGCATACACACACACACACACACATATATTTACATAGTAAATTATATATAATACATGTGGAGATGATATATTGTATTGCCCGGCCAATCATCGGTGACAGGTCGAGCGAATCAATGAACTTTCTCCCCGAGGGACATGGAACGATCCTCCCACATCGTCGTACACGTACACATAAATAAATCTATATGGGTATGTGTATATATCGTACAGAGGGTCCACGGTATACCGCAAATCCTCTGCCACACCGATGATTAAGGTCGACGTTCCAATCGTTAATCGTGCATGTACACGACAATTTACAAAGAGAACGATGAGACTTTTTTGCACCCTATACTTTTATTTTTCTTCCTCAAATCCTTCGCAACGCTTCTCTTCATCCTCCACTCAACGTAAAAATTATAACTTTATCGCGAGATTTTTTCGTCCAAGTAATGTCTCGGAAAAATAATTTTATAGCGTCGATTAACATTTTTTTTTTATACTTGCATGCAAAATAAAATCATATTTATATTTTTCCGGATCCCAATCCACATATGGAATGAAAATTTATGATAAATTTTCCAGGCACCCATTCAACGAGTGACCTAATTTTAACGATAAAGATAAATTAAATTGGCAAATGCGCGGGAATAATCACATTGCGTTTACCTTAAATTTAACGGCAAGACAAAATTTTCATTGATTATTCGAATTTACGATTTTTTTTTCCCCCAGCCACGAACATAACGTTCACTAATTTTTATCCAATCGTCGATCTTAGGTACGCTATCTTAGGTATAGTAAGGATATTTGTTTTCTTACTGAATTCCTTATGACCAGATTATCATTATTATTATTTCAAATTAAAAAAAGCCTGTTCATGAAATTATTGCATTCCAATCATATTTTTAAAAAATCCAATTATAGCATCAATTAGTTTGATTCAATGTTCCTATTTTTCGAACAACATATTTCCATCAATGAAATTAAAATTTATGATTTTTCCTTTTTTAGTCACGAAAAAACGAGTCCATTATAATTTTATCGATAAGAATAAATTCAATTTGAAAATTTAGGGTAAACATCGCTGCTATGGCTTTGCGTTAAAGTTTTCTCGTGAAAAAAAAATAAAATCGTCATTTCGAAATTTACGATTTCACCTTTGATCTTCAGTTACGAAATAATTGACTAATTTTCTGGAGCAAAAAGCAAAGGAGCGTCGGCAGAAGAATATAAACTTTCAAGCTACATTTACAGAGACCTTACAGAAAGCCCGAGTGTGTGTGTGTGTGTGTGTGTGTGTGTGTATGTGTGTGTGTGTGTGTGTGAGCTCGCATCTCCGTCTCCACCGTTACCTGGTAATCATTTGCCCGGGTGAGCCTGCCACCTCCCAATTACAGGTGGTATCCTCTCTGTTCGCGGCAACTCCCGTAAATTTTACGATTATCCCCAAGAATTATGAACCATCATAATGTTTTTTTTTTTTTTTTTTTTTTTTTTCAACTATCAAACATCTCCCAAGCGATTGAAAAAAAAAAAACAAATATCGTCTTACATCGTCGATCCGTCGTATCGAAATAATTCCGATATCAAATGACGACAATATGAAATTTCATTTTATCCCAAGCACGAAATATGTTCACGATCGATTCGATCCTTTGAGAAAGCAAAAAGAGAATGAAACGCAAGGGAAAAAAATTAAAAATGAGAAATGAAAAAAAAAAAAAAAAACAGCACGAAAGGGTAAATACGTGTCGCGGTAACCGCGAGGGTGAGTGCGGTAAAACGCGCCGCGGCGTTCTCACGAAAAAAAAAAAAGAAAAAGGTGTATACAGAATCGCGACTGGCGCGCGCGCGACCACGCACGAGAGATGTTTGTACGGTATACCGGGATGAGAGTAAAGAGAAAACGAGCCGAGATGCTGTGCACGGTGGGATGAAAACAGCGTAGAGTGGACCGCGGAGTCGACGATACCGCGCCGTGAAATGCACTGTTCGCCGTTCGAGCCCCTATACCAATCCTTACGGCGTTATAGCGAGAGAGCACAGAGGGGTTTCAAAGCGAAGCGCGCCGATAGAGATAGGGAGCAAATATATATATTTACAGGGAGTTGGGTGGCGGCGCTGGGTGCTGATATATATATATATATATATATATATGATCGTGGAACTGAGGTTGGGAGAGAGGAGAGAGAGAGAGAGTGAGAGGTGGAAGGGGATGGAAAAGTAACGGATGGATGAAAGGGAGGAGACGCAAGGCCGGGCACGCCAGAAAACGAGACTAGAGGCAAAGGGGATGAAGAAGGAGATGGAGAGGGTGGTGATGGGAATACAGGAGGAAGATCGGGATTCTTCTGTATGTGTGTGTGTGTACAGTATTCCACAACGTCAGGCATCAGTTTTCCGCACACGCAGTGCTGAGGATTTCGATGATCCAGAGGGGACCGCGCCTCTCCCAATTACCCAGTACGTAATTTCGAAAATCAACGATTTTCCCCTTTTACAGACGATCATTTTTATTTTTATTTTTGCCTTTGAAAGATTTGTCGGCCATAAGAAAAATGCTCGTGAAATTAGCTAATACGATGATTAGCTGAGATATTAAGAGATTTAATTTATTAACACAATTTTATGGTAATTCTGAGTCAATGAAGTCTTTCTTCATCCGTATACGATGAGATATATATCGTATAATATATATATAATATGATATATATGATATATATATATATAATCCAAGATATATATATATATATACCTCATATGTCGGTGGAGAGTTGACGGGCAAAAAATTGTCTGGATCTTCGTAGATCTAATTTGGATTTACGTAATTTCTTTAGAACAGATTTGATCGAAGTATAGATACAAATTTTGGAAGATCATACATCTACCTAGATCTCACTATATTTATAACGGTAGATTTTCGTATATATTCGGATCCAACTAATATCATTTTCGAACAATTTTGCTTATTGGATCTACGCTTATCTACGTAAATCTGAGTAGATTTACTTAGATCTGTGCAAATGTACTTAAGATCTAGGCAGATCCAATTCGGATCGAGGTAAATTTAATTTAGATAAACGTAGACATAAATTTAATCTATAAATCTAGAAAATAACTACGTAGATCTGAACTTCATCTGCGTAGATCCAAACTATTTTTTTACGGGTCATTGTAATGGCCAATTTGTATACTTCAAATTTATGAACGAATACGAAAAAATTTTAACTTGAACTGTTTTTTTTTGTTCATCATAAAACGTGAGGAAGCGTTTAACGAAAATTAGATTTTTTCAGATTTTTTTTCGAAGAAACATATGAAAATAAAATTGTATCTACGTTTTTTTTTTTTTTTTTTTCATTCATTAGAAAAAAAAGTTTTAATTTTAACTACATGATTTAGTCAGTAAGGAGAAATGTAAAAAGCAAATGCTGTACACTGGAATAAACATATCTAATCTACATCGGAAATTGGGCAAGGATCTCCTAATTTAAATATTTAAAAATGTGTCAATAGCTCGAAATACTTTCAAGTCTTATCACGAGTATGTCCCTATCTGTGAACTCGCTACACGCCCTTATATATATACCATCTCTTTTTTTACCCCCTTCATCGTTGTTCCTTCCTCTATCGTTCTACCTTTCCTTTGCTATCTCTCTTGCTCTCTCGTGATCGCCTCGACAGTGTAATTATTTCAACTCGACCACTCGACGAGATCAAATCGTTTGAGTCGAGTGGATCTCCCTTTTCATTCGATCGGGGACGTTTCTTCAACGACTATAACCACAACCAATTCTAATTATTATATACACATAAATTTATTATATATACATGTATGTATATATGTCGATTAGGGTGGTCCTTATTTGGGGTTGAAAAAAAAAACATTCTATTTCCGCCAATCTTTTCATATTCTCCGTTCCATGTTTCTAGGAATAAAGAAAAAATGTCCGTACAAAGCTTTTGGTCTTAGTACATTTTTTTTCCTTCGACAATAACTGTCGGTGTTATTATTATTATTATTGTTATTATTTTCAATTCAATGTACGCAATACCGAGTGGAATTCGAGTGGGCGTTTCTCGTAAAATCCTCGCGACTATTAGTTCGCTGCAGAGATGCAATTATAACTGTGCATACGTATTTTCAGGTGCAACACTCGAAGCGCCCAGGTGTACGCATGCACAGTCATAATGACATAAATGCTCTTAATTGCTTTGCAAATGAATACACGAAAACTTGAAACCCGGCCATGAGAAATTGATGAAAAAATGTCGTGTGCGCGGCTCGTGTGTACAGTGCCCTTGGCATTTTTCGTTTAAATTGAAAAAAAAAAACTTAAACAACGAATCAACAGCATACAGAAATATATACACTTTACGGAGTTATATACGAAATAGCAGACTACGATTTCTGGGTCGATTAAGAAAAATAAATAAATAAATAAACAATCGTTGACTTCGGCTCAACGATGCGATATCCTGCTTATAATTGACGTCAGCGTCGTTGACGTCAATCTAATGCACGCGGTATAATGTCATTCTGGAGTTTGGGGATCAACGTCGCTTTGAGCTGGGCTCACCGAAACAATTTCTACATGAATCGATCCAGAAATTATAACAGCAGATCTCATTAGGTTTCTTGCACCCTTCAAGTGCAAGCCAAAAGAGCCAATATAATAGCAATTTTCACGATTTAAATAAAATTTTGGCGTGTCTTTATCCTGCATTAACTTCCATTTTTTTGTGACTTGAACCCAACGAAAATTTTCAAACCGCGCCAAGTCTCCCAAGTAAAACGGCATTTTTTTTTAAATTCCTCATGGCAATAGAACTGAAAATCGATAAGACGTTATAGCCATCTAGTTCAGCCAGGTTTTCCTCACTTTCCCGGTGCCCTCGTGCAAATGCCAATACAGCATTGTGAAAGAGTTGCTACGCGGACAACGCACACTCTGGGGTAGTCTCAAGGAATGAAACTAAGAATCTGAGAAAGTTATACGATGCAAACAGGAATAATAATCAAAATATACACAAATTGGCAAAGCTTCGAAAATGTTTTTTTAATGGAAAGTTAAAGACTTTGTTAAAAGTATAAAATTTAGGAAATTGTTTCATTGTTAATTCAAGTTCCTGCATTATGCAGAATTTTTTTCTTACTATTTACTATGTGCGTATTCGTAGCGAGAATTGGCTTGTTATCCTTACCGGCGCCGGCAAATCGTACATACATGAATGTATGTACATATGTATATATATATATATATATATATATATATGTACACATTATACGCGTTCCAGATTATGTATGCATGAGAAAGTGTGTGGTTTGGGGAGGAATGACAAGTGAGGTAGTTGCCCCGTATCCGCAACCCTCTCTCTATCTCTATCTCTCTCTCTCTCTTTCTTTCTCTCTTTCTCTTTCTCTCTTCCACACACATACGTCACTGAAGCCAAGATTAACGATAGAAACCGCGGGGCGATTCGAATTTCGCATGTAACAGGATATGGCAGGGCGTTTTAAGGATAACCCCGGAGACACGCTCCTGGGTTTCGTTTGTATGACGCAAGCGCGTGGCAATGCCACTTGCCGACCGCGACGACGAGGGAAACGACGAAGACGATGAGTATACGATGACGTTTTCCTCGTCGTCGCCAATTTTGCCCCACCCGCGTTTCCCGCAGGAATATCGGTCTGGTAGCATCTTTACGCTTTTGGCTCATCGAGAGAAAAGAGAGAGAGAGAGAGAGAGAGGGAGAGGCTTTCGCGGAGTTCGAGGGTAGCAACCCCACGACTCTATGACATTCTCACGCACAGTGAAACTCAAACCCTGCACGGTGACAAGCGAAGACGTAGAAAATCGAGTGGAGAAAGCAGAGGAGCAAGGAAATGTAGGACAAATTTTGTTTGGATAACGTCACGTTTGCCCGAGAGATCGACATACATGATAAAGAACATTTAATTAGTTTAGTTTAGTTCAAGGAGCGCTTGTCTTGTCCCGATGAGCTCAAATAATGCCCATGCGAAACCTATTTTAGCACTGTCGATGTCGCGATTCATCGCTTTTGAATTAATTTTTTTTAAAAGGAATTTCGATTTTTCGTCATTATCTAGTCCGTTGAATCATTTTCGTCTCATCAAAATCGTAAAATTTAATCCCGATTTTTAAGCTATTTGGGATCGTGTATGAAATATGCAGGGTCACGATCGAAGTGTGTGACAAACACATGAGGGTTGAATTCAAAATTTCAATGTCGATATTACCGCGGTAAGGAAAGCGCCGAGAATTTTTTTAATTTATTTTTATATTTATGAAATATATATAATCGAGGGGCAGGGAATATCTCTCGATTGAGGCGGAATGAAATGGTGTCGTTTAAAACGATTTGCTGCTCGCGACTCGTTTAAATTCCCTCCACGCGACCCCTGACGCATGCATTACATCTTTTTTATCCCTTACGAACCTCTCTCTCTCTCTCTCTCTCTCTCTCTCTCTCTCTCTCTCTCTCGATCTATACCTAACATATATATGTATCCCTTTACTTCTAGGATTAAAATTTTTCATTTTATTTTCCTTTCCATCAATGCAGACTGAAAATACGTAGATTCTTTTAGCTATTGAATACCATAAAGTTCTATGCTAATTATAATAGGGGCCACGGTGGAACATTTTAAAAAAAATGAATTTTCAATTTCCGACTCCAACTTCTAGGAGTATACTTCTAGGACCACGTAATGCAATTCACGTACTACCAGCCTGCAATAATGAAAAGAAGAAAAAAGTCGAAAAATTTTGGTTCTAAAAGAAACGAGAATCCTACTGGTTAGCCACAGTCGCGGAGATTGAAATTATTTCCTCAAAAATCCTCTCTCCTGGCTTCTAATTAGTGTACCACAAGTTGCACATAGTCTCATAAGCTCATATAACGATTTTCATTTTTTAACTATACATGGATCTTGGAAAATGTCATTGTCAAACTATAAGGCGCCCTTGATAAAATTAATGATATGTGTATTGTATTTATTTTCCATCGTCCAGACCTGTTTACGCACTGTCAATATTCTTATGATTTCAATGCTCGTAGTTCTTATGAAACCCATTTGTTAATTGATTTAACGGACCGCAATCGTAGCTACCGATGAAAATGCTGCGCCTCTTGCGGTCTAGCGCGCGCCAAGCGAGGTACGACTGAACGAAATGTCTTATAAAAATTTGTATAAGCATAAAAAATATCAATAAACATGATGTGCACAAAAGGAATTTTCAAAAGGTTTTTTTCAATAAAAATTTGTATAAGCATAAAAAATATCAATAAACATGTGCACAAAAGAATTTTCAAAAGAAATTTTCAAAAGCTTTCGAAACGTTTCGGGACAAAAAATTCCTGAAAATTCATTTTTTTAAATCCTAATAGTAAAACAGATCTCCCCCTTCAATATTGCATGATTTTCTTTAAGATACTCGATTATCTTATTCCATACGCGGTCGTGTATATATCTACGCATATACATACGTACATATGTGCGTGTGCGTCTGTGTAGGGGCGGTGGGGGGGGGGGGGGGGGGGGTCAGAGCCGAGACTGGAGTATGGAATACGCGTGCATATAGTGATATAAATATAAATGCGTGTATGTACATGAGATATGATGCTGAAAAAAGAAAGATAAATCTTGCCGGCAAATTTACTCCGGTAACCGGAAAGGTATCCGGACGCAGTCCACCATCATTTTTTTTTTTTTCGACCCCACGCACAATGCCGACGGTTGAAACATCGCCACGGTTTATTAGTTTCCGTAGCGCGCGTTCGCGTCATCAGAGCCTCTTTTTCCCTTCGCACCTCGCACTATTTTAATATACGTGTATCTTTTTGTTCCTCCTCTCTCATTTTTCGCCACGTTTTTTTTTTTTTTTTTTTTTTTTAATTCTTTCTCCGCTCCATCTCGCTCTCTTCTCGTATATATATTCATTCTATGCGGGCGCACATACCGAACAGAAAAACGAGGGAACGTGTTCCCGCGCCGAGAGAGATTTATCGGTACTGTGGCCTACCTGGTAACTACCTCGTAACTTGGGTAATTCGTTTATTTTTTTGGTTTTTTTTTTCATTAAATTTCTTTCCCTCTTCGTATGGCTCACGCTCCAGACACGAATAAATGCAAGTTGGGACGGGGGGGGGGGGGGGGATTTTTTTTTTACCAGCGTGCTACCTTGGTATACTACCATCTTGATGACTTTTGACGTTTGCCCGAGTGAACATCCCCGCAAAATTTACGAATTTCTCGTCAAGTTTGTCTTGCGGATCTTCGCGAGAGTTCCCATGAGACATTTCGTGCTAATTTTACCCACGACAGGGCCATCGATTTTTCGGATCTCTTTCTTTTTTTTTACAAAATTAACGGCTATTTAATTTTTTAAAATTATTTTCTCCAGTGCGAAACGTTATTTAACCCCTTCACTGGCAGACGATTCTCAGACCTATAGGTGAACATTTCTGGCAGTGAAAAAAAAAGTCGGAGAAAGAGCTCACAAATGTACTCTAAGACGTTTTGTCATAATTTTACACTTGCTTAAAACCACTCACGAACACCAAAACTACCCTCAAGTAACAAAATTAACCCTTATTGTTCTTAGGGTATGATTGGAGATTTTTGTAAAGATAAAGTTCTGTAAAGATAAAACTTGAAAGTCCCGATTTCGTATCTGATTTTAAGATTTTTCGAAATTATGGTCGCCATATTGGATCAGCGATTTTGAATTTTCTAATGTCGACACAAAATTCGTGTTATAGCGAGTCAAAAAAACTCCTGAACATCAATTTCATCTGAATTCGCTGAATTTTCAGATTTTCAAAAATTTTTGTTAGGCCATATTGGATCAGTCATTTGGAATTTTGAAAATTTCACACCAGATTCGTGTTCAGCGACCCAAAAAACCTCTATAGACGGTCGTTCACGCACCAGAACCATCCTGAATCCTCGTATTTCGCACTGGAAGCATATATGCGTCCTTGCCAGTGAAGAGGTTAATAACGATCTTCATCTAACGAAATTCGCGAATATAACGTGGTTGGATTTCAGAATTTTCGAATTAAAAAAAAGGCCGAAGTTAGATTGTATTTTGTTTTTTTTTTTTTTTCAATTTGTATTCCGAATTTTTTGCTTATTTTTTGAAATATTTCCATGTATGTTTCCTAGAGGTTTTTTTTTTAATTTTTTTAATAACAAACGAATTCTCTGGGGTATAGGAATCATCGAATATGACGAGATTCGATAAAGTTTCGTTCGAAGATTACGAAATTTTTGAATGTTCGGAAAAATCGATTAGGATTTAATTTGCACGATTTTTTTTAAAATACAGTCTCACTTCTTTTTCTTTCTCATTACGAACTATTTAAAAATGAAAAAATAAAGCACGATTACAATGCCGCGTATGCATTTGTATAAAAAATTGTGAACGTAATCCAAGAAGGTGATAACGAAAAAGGCCCTTAAACGTAGAATGTCCCATATATATAAGAGAATCATGTATTCATTACTGGTCGTAAAAAGTTTAATGTTTCCATTACTCCTGTATACGTATATATATATAATATATAGGCACAATCAACTCAACCCTTTTCGAGAGTGTACATATATCTATAGCAATAAGAAAATAGGGGAGAAGAGCAAAGAGCAAAGTATCTCTGCCGAGCTTTTAACGGCTTGAAATCTGGAGCTCGTGAATATATATATGCCCCAGGGAATATACACTTTCCCAAAGAACGTAAAGTTCTTACGACGCTAAGACGAGATCGGTAATCGGATCATTGTTCATAATGCGATATTACATGCCTAAGAACTAAGCAGTATGCTCTACAGCTGATAGCTGATACCATATGGGAGATATGTCAGATATTTGTTTTCTTTCGCGGTCATTGTTCTCAAGTGTGTTCGTCCCTTCACTGCGTTTGAACGATTTATCAAATATAGATCGCAGTTCGTAGTTCTTATGTGAGAGGGATCTTTGACGAATAACAGCGCCACTACTGGCAATATAGCAAAACCCTTCGTTCGTTTCTGCCCATAATTTTGTTTGTTTTTTTTTTGTTTCTCATGATTACAAAGTGTCAAATTAACGAGACTTTTCTCTCATGATCACGAGTAATATTGTCTCGTATCTCGAGACTTCGTATAAAAAAATAAATAATAATTTCTCGTAAGTCGGGCAATGGACGTTCCAGCGAGCAGGATCGTGGATGTTTCGTGGAAGTTTGGCGGTGAGAGAAACATAACCTAGAAAAAAAAAAAAACAAACGAAAAATTTGACTATCGTGTTTCTTACAAAAAGTTGTGATAAGACACGTGTGTGCTTGAAAGATGACGACGACGTTTCTTTATTTATGCATAATATTTTTTTTTCCATTGATAAATCGTTGGTTGAATTGGACTTTGAGTGATACTGGTCGAACGAAAAGGGAGCAGGAAAGAGGTTAAATGTCAGAGTGACATTTGCAACGATTCGAGCTCTATCGATGCGATCCCGAAACGTATTTTATTATTGAGCTTTTTAGGGCGTTAAGATTCTCATTCGAATATTTCATGAAATTATAATAAATTAATCAAACAAAAGTGTATGCACGCAAAGTGTTATACAGAAAATATTGTATTATATTTAATACAGTATTGTGTACTATATATAGATAATTTATTATCAATTGATCGTGAATGTTAGGCTTTGTTTTCGTGAAAAAAAAAAATTTCGATATTTTCATGCCAACATGTGCAAAATTTCCTAAAACTTCGAAAAAATACATTTAGACAAAGTGACCGAATGTGAATGTGCGACAAATTTGTTGTACGCGCTCTGACTTTCGAAAATTTAAAGCTATCGAACTGAAACTTTTTCCACAAATAGTCGAGGGAACAAGGATGATTGGTATAGAATTTAGTTGGAATCCCTCAAGGGATTAAAATTTTAGAAAATTTTCAAAAGCGAAGGTGATCGCTCTAAGTTTTGTAAATTTGAAGCAATCGAGCCCAAATTTTTTACACAAAAAGTCATGGAAACAATGACGATTGGTATTAAATTTGGCAAGAATCCCTAAAAGGGATTAATATTTTATAAAACTTTGAAATTTTTCTAAAGATGGATGTAATTACTCTAACCGGATGTTTGAAACTGCAGAGCTGAATTTTTTTTTTATACGAATGGTACAGGGAACAAGGATGATCGGTATTGATTAATAAAATAATGAATAAATATAAATAAATGAAAAAATCGGGCAAATTAGAGACTTGCATACATTGCTACCTCGTTATTTTATCTCGCTCGCAAAGCTCCTTCTATGAGGAAGCCAAAATTGAAAAATCCACTCGCCCATAGAGGAAGCTTTGCGAGCAGGGATAAAATAATGAGAAAGCAAATGTGTGAATCGTGGTAATCTGAGAGATCGGCACGCTTGTCTATCGGTGTACGATCGTCTCATCGCACAAATATTGTCATGATTTTTCAACCCGCAATCCTCCCCGTTTAGGTACCCCCTATACTTGTCCAGAAATATTTAGCGCTGGAACTCCGAAATTTTGATGACTCACACGCACATATTTTATTCCAAAATTGAAAAAAAAAAAAAAAAAAAAAAATACAATAAATATCAATAATATTGACAAATATTGAAAATATTCCAAAGTATATCATGAAGATTATAATGTTAAAATTGATATATATTTGAGAAAACATTGCTCGAAAAATCAATAATTCGTTCCGACATCCTTGTAAAATTGTAGTCACCGCGTCAAGCAGCGAATCTGACAAAGTTGGCAAAACATTTCTCCAACTGAGACTCCTTCTCGACGAATGCGGCAAGACCACGAGCGTATTTATGGAAATGTCGCTGAGTCAATTCTACAAATTTCTTCACGATTTGGAAAAAGCCAAGGACAGCCTGGATCTGTTGGTCTGATCGACGATCAATCGAGTCGATTTAATCCCAAAACGACAGGATCATTTTTTTTTTTTACCTCTAAACGTCAGAGACCGGGATGAATATTCACCCCGCGCGTTTCTTTTTTCGTAAAATCGTTCCGAAAGCAGCAATGAGACTTGTGAGTACATGAATTTCTTCGATTTTTTTTTTCATACGGAAGAGAACGATGAGGACAAAATTCAATTTTATTGAAATTTAGTTGGTGAAAAATCGATTCGAGTACCTAAAAGTGCGAAAAAAACGGCCGGAACGTTCGCCTGGGGATCCACCCCAGCCTGTCGTTTCAGGGGTTAATAATTGCACAACTCAAATTAGAAAAAAAAAGAAAAAACAAACAATGTATTTCAATTACAAAGATGGTATATATAAATAAATTGTTTTCAATACTCAAACGTTAATCCTAGTATCACTTATATACATGTTTCTTCGCTTAAATAATGAAATTGAGATCTAAACAATATTTATGTAATATGTATATTTTAATCAGAAGGCTCTCGCGTTTGGCAGCAAAATAATAATAATAATAATAATAATAATAATAATAATAATAAATATGTATCCTCTTCTTCGGATACCAAAGTCTCGATGCCTCTCAGCTCCTTATCTGGGAGAAAACATTTTTTAAATTTTATTTTATACATTTGCAATGACTTTAACTTCGTTAAAGCTCAATAAAGAAATTGCGAAACCAAAAATAAAAAAAAAATCCGTCTCAAAACGAACTTTCGTACCAATGCTTCGTACAATTCATTGCCAAAAAGGGGGAAAAAAAAAAAAACGATTTTCCAAGATTTTTCGAGTATTCCCAAGCTCGCAATTGCATTCCTCTTCTCGCAACATTATCGCCTATTATTATTAGCGAGGCTATCATGTCTCACGGACTTAACGTCAGATTTCCGTACTGCCGAATCGTTATTCATCTGAAAATAATAATTTCACGTTGAGTAAAATAATACGTAATGGAGAAAAAAAAAAAGAGAGAAAAATAAACGATACAGGATCAAATATAAAATGGCAAATACCTCTCGAGCGCGCTAACGTTCGATCAAGAGAGAGAGAGAAAAAAAAATCGAGTTAATTATTCAAGAGGAAAAAAAAATGAAAAGCTCGTGTGCGGCGGTGTCGGATAGAGAAAAATAACGACGGTACGAACGACGATTATACGAAATTACGAAAAAATATTTATTTCATTCATATTTTTTTTTATATCACATAAATCATGGCCCAAAAGTGTAAAAAAAAAAGATAATAATAATGTAGAAAAATTCGAAATTAACACGGATGATACACCATTTTTTTTTTAAATTACAATATTTCGTTTTCGCGTGTTCGGGCAACGCAGCTTGGGGCCAATCGCTCACCGGACTTGAAAATAGAAACAATTTGAAAAAAAAAAAAAAAAGAAAACTTGCCTATATATATGATCTCTCGTACGTGAGCAATGATTCGCAAAAAGCATTAGCAGCAATGATCATTGAAGATAAATAAAGAGAGTCGAAAAAAAGAGAGAAGATTTTACGATTTGAGTCAAGGGACTGCGCGTCAGTGGGAGATTTTACGTGTTAATAATTTTTTTTTTTTTTTTAATCGTGTTCTTTTTGTCGATTTATCATTGTCAGGTATGCGAGAAAGTTTCGTTGTTATTAAAATTGTTCATTCGATGATAACCACAGACATACACACGAACTTGGACAAAGGGATTCACGCTTTGCAAGAATCATTGGGTAAAAATCATTAAAAATCCAAAATTACTCGAAATACATATGGCTAAGCTTAAGGGGAACTGTTAATGAGCTTTGGTACATTTTTTTTTCCCAACATTTCATGGAATGAGAAAAAAAATGATCTTTAAGTTGAGGAATTAATACTGCAAGTAAAATACCACGAAATTGGGAAAATATTCTTCCCTCCCACTTTTTTATAGCTTTTTATTCAGTCCCGGAAATGTTATATACGAGCTACAACGAAAAATGCATTGAGAGGGGGGAAAAAAAAAAAAAAAATGTTAAGAAACGTGCGATTTTTTTCATGGATTGGGTAGTTTTTTTTTTTTTTTCTACGCTTCAAAATTCGCGCATCTGTACGTAGAGATTGGAGCACGCGCTCGTTTGAAAAATATTAGTCATGTGAAGAACGGGATGTTTAAGGGTTCTCAGGGTTCTTCGCCTCGGATAAGTAGACGGCGTAGCACCTCTCTGATTGTTCGGCTCCGCCAATGCCAGAGCCGGACTTCTGAGTTCGCTGTATCCAGCATCGGTCACCTTTCCCTGATTGAACTCGTCACGATCGCTCGGGGACTCGTCTCTCTCGGCTTTTTCGCGTTCCCACTCGAGCACCGGAAGTATAGCACCCAGCAATGGACGACGCGACGGCTCACCGGCCCAGCATTGCTGCATGAGCTTCCAGCACTCGTCGTCGAACACGGCAAGCCTCTCCGGTCTCAAGCCTGGCCGGCAGGATTGCAAGAAAAACAAAAGAAACATTTCAAGAACCCAACCGATACGAACGGTTCAGCATCCAAAAATCGAATGACGCAGCTGAATAAGAGTCAAGAGACGCCTTCCTCATATTTTTTGAGACGGCGGAAGGGAGGTTTCTACTTTGTTGGGCCAAATAATGTTCGATTTTTCGCCAATTTTTTATGCGATAAATATTTAATGTAGAATGTTGATTAAGGTGTTTGGAAAAAAAAAATTTCGATTTTTCATGCTCCCACCTATAAAAACTTGAGTTTTGATGGAAAAAAAGCCGCTCATCGGACGTTTCTAATTATAACAGCCAATTAACATTTATGACGAACTTTTTGGAAGGAAAAATTTGAGACCATGAGGATTGTATTTCGAATTAAGAAAAAAAACATTTCATTAAATAAATTTTTTTCTATTCCTAATTTCTAATTTTTTATAAAAAAACTTTTCATCAACTAATTTTCACAAAATGGCG
This sequence comes from Rhorus exstirpatorius, assembly GCA_963564615.1. NCBI lineage: Eukaryota > Metazoa > Arthropoda > Insecta > Hymenoptera > Ichneumonidae > Rhorus > Rhorus exstirpatorius. Next base: position 15,252,990 of record OY751313.1, on the reverse strand, counting down.
TTGTATTCAATTGACCAAAGAAAAATAGATAGCAAAAAAACTATTTGACCAATCGACCCAAACCAAAGTTCATTCTCTAGATTATTAAAAACCATCCTAGATGAACCAAAGATATTAATTAAAAAAGTAATTTTATACTATTTCTATTTCACGAAGAAAGAAAAGAAAAAAAATTGTAAAAATCGTCACTTTTTTGTTCAAGCTCGAAAATTAATACGGTTCACGGTTTTTTCTCGGTTTTTTTTTGGTTCATCGACAATAAAAATATATGTCAATTAAAAATAATTGTGGGTTTTTGCGTTCCAGGCAAGAATTAAGCGCACCATCTTTCCCCCCAGTTCGAGACTCCACCGGCGAGGCGCTTCTATGGTCAATCAAATACTCCGCCATTTTGCGACAATTAGTTGATAAAAAATTTTTTTTATACTCTTCAAATGTGCGTTAATTAAAGTACAATAACATTTTCAAGAAGGTCCGTTGTTTCTTTCCTTATAAAAAAAAAATCACCGTTTTTTAGGCCTCTACACCAGACGACTGCCTCAAGGAGGTTCTTAACCCAGAGTAAAACGGTAAGAATGATTCTAAAATTTGCGGGGAGGTTTGTGCTGGTACTAGGAATACACCGTAATTATTTCAGATTTTTTGATCACGTGGTTGAGGAGAAAAAAAAACATTAAATATGCCGCTTATACGGTGAGCTTTTATGGGAAAAGTATTCGAAGCTATGATCGGAGATTATTTTAGGAGTGAAAAAAACGGTAACATTTTCCCGAAGAACCGCTTAAACGACAGATTAGACCTTCATAGATATAATTTTTGTCCATAAAGAAAGTTTTTGCACCGTGCCCGATTGAGAAATATATACTTGTAAAGAGAATTGAGCGTGAGTAATGGCAAATTAATAAAATGAAAACGTATTTGGTGAAACAAATGCAGAACGCAACCTGCGCCCCGCACGTCGCCCGCGCCGCGCCATAAAGTTCCCCTCGCCGCGCCCAATTGATGCTAAAAACCTCCTTAAATCTCAATGCCAGAAAGGCCATAGCCGGGTAAGTAGGGGTGATCGGCCCCCGCGCCGAATTGTTCAAAACTTTGGCGAAAAGTTGAGTCTGATGGGTTACAAACTCACCCTAAATTTCAACCTTGTAACTGCACTAGGAACAGTGATAAAAATACAACTAGTATTTTACGAAAAGATTTTTTTTCTCAGGATCTACTCGACCGATTTTCGTGAAAAAAATATATGTTGCGAACATATTTCAGGTAATTCCTAGGAAAAATCAATAATTCTATCCCACCAATACCAGATATACCAGAAAAAAATAATTTTTTTTCGGTCATTCTCTCACGAGATACAACTACCATATTTTTTTTTTTTTTATAACTCAATTAGACCCCTTTCTGCAACATACAATTTTTTTCAAGACGATCGAAGAGTTGGAGCATAGTTAAAAAAAATGAAACACACATTTTTGCACGTTTTTGTTTTGTTTTGGATGTCATAACTACCGCAAAATTTTATCCGTATAATTTATTACCGAGTGCAGTCGATGTTACTTGTCAGTTCTATAGAAAACTACTAAGAATACAACTACCATCGTCAATGATGACAGCGACGATGATTAAGAAACGCAGAGAAAACCTTCATCGGTCAGTGATGTAAATGACACAGCACCAAAAATTTATCGGAAGTATAATTACATTGTAAGAAGATTTAATAAAATTTGGATGAAACATGCGAAAATAGTGATTTTATTTTTTTTTTTACTATGCTCCACCTCTTCAATCGTATTGAAAAAAAAAATATATGTTGTAGAAGGGGGTCTGATTGAGTTATGAAAAAAAAAATATGGTAATTGTATCTCGTGAAAGGATGACCGAAAAAAAAATCACGAAAAATAAAATAATTTTTTTCCGGTATTTCCGATGGTGGGTTAGATTTCTTGATTTTTTCCTAGAAATGACCTGAAATATGTTCGCAGCATAAATTTTTTTTCACGAAAATCGGTCGAGTAGATCCTGAGAAAAAAAAAGATCTTTTCGAAAAATACCAGTTGTATTTTTATCACTGTTCCTAGTGCAGTTACAAGGTCGAAATTTAGGGTTAGTTTGTAACCCATCAGACCCAACTTTTCGCCAAAGTTTTGAATAAATTGGTGCGGGGGCCGATCACCCCCCTACTTACCCGGCTATGGCCTTTATATATCCTCCGCTCAACGAAAAAAAAAACAAAAAACAAAACAAAACAAAAAAAGATCTACCTCGTTTGACGCTCATCCAGAGCTGATCCTTGTTGTTGAATTGCTCAAAGGCATACGGCATTCTAACGTGACCGGCGCAAATATACCAGAACAATATCCCAAAGGCATAAACATCCACGGTACTGTCGTAATGTCCCGTCAGTAATTCAGGCGCCATATGAACAGGCGTACCGACCACGCTGCCCGACATCATCGCTTCCGTTATACAAAACCCAAGATCCGTAAGTTTCGCCCGATTATCATTATCGAGAAGTATATTCTTCAATTTTATATCACGATGCAGCAGACCCTGCGAATGAAGATAACGTATACCCTCGAGAACGTCAATAGAAATTTGTATTCTCTCGCGCCAGATGAGTCCGGCGCGTATGCCGCAGTAAAGATCGCGGCTCATGCGATCGGTAATGAGTAAAACAGCAGCGCCGAGACCCGAGCCACCGCCGTAACTGTGATCGATAACCGAGCCGCGAAGCTTAACGATCCTCTTGTGATCGGGTATCGAGCGGGTGTAATAAAATTCCATCGCAAGATCGTTCCAGTGCTTCTCATCGGGCGGTACGACGGATTTAACGGCGCAAGCACCGGGCGCGCCGCCCCAGCCGTCGCATGAAAAAACCACGCCGTACTGTCCCCGTCCGATTTCCTTGCCCTGATGCGGTATACCATGACGCACCATGTCGCTCATCGACGTCGACTCGAGGGCAAGTTTTGCGAGACGCGGCGCATGAATCTTTCTTATAGCGACTCGCTGCTCCTCGGTTCTCTCGAGTTTGCCCGAATGATGATTCTCCAATGAGCGAAGAGCCGACGTAAAAGCGTCGTGGGCGGATTTTATTTTTTCGCGAAATTGCGTCGATATGCTGCGCGCCAATCTACCGGCTGACAGAGAATTGAGTAGATCGATGGTGACGCGTCGACGCCAAGCTGCGTCGAGATTCGGCGTCGGTGACCAAGGTAACGGCAGATATTTGAATATCTGTCGTATTCTCTCGACGAACGAGTGAACGAGCGACGGCGATGAATTGCGCAATTCAACGTTGTAGGCGGCTGATAAAATTTGCTTGAGAGCATCGCTGGCCAGCGGACTCGTATCGTGCTCGTACGATTTCTCAAGACTGAGAAGACAACGCTCCAGCGTACCGACGAATGTTTCACGAAGACAATTCACCGAAGCGACGATTTGCCAAGCTACCCGCTCGCTCAGACGTCCCAGAACGATTCTCTGAAGATCGGTGGTCGCTGCGCGCACCGTTGTGCTCCATTCGACGGTTTCGCAAGGATCCAGCAGTGCCATCGAACAATCCCGCGTAACAACGTCGCTCGATTGCAAATCATCGATCATCTCCTGTATTATATCGTGTATTAGAATCGTCAGTTCTTCCTGATTTTTGCTAACGACATCCATGAGACTCGCGTAGAGCTCGTTTTCCTTGCGCTGAGCGTACTGAATTCTCCTCGGTGTTATTTGTATCTCGCGCGCCATGTCGAAAGCGCTGAGAATAAATTTTCTAAGACTCGCGGTGTGCGCATCGTTCAGGATATCGCTCGAATCGACGAGATAGGCTTGCAGGCAACCGCGCGCAAAGTACAATGCGCGATCGATGTTTCTCGTTGATTCGACGAGGGAACGAAAATTCGTGGAACTCGAGTCCATGCGCCGATTCAGCGGTTCGTCGTCGCGGCCATCGCCGATTCGCAAAAAACCAAGTGACGAGAGCTGATCCAGCCAGGCAAGACCGAGAGAATTCTTCTTTTCCGTATCGGCGTGATCCTGTTCGGTATCCTTGAGATTCTTCTGATTTTGTATTCTGTGCTGTTCCGATTCCGTTAGATCGGCGTCCAAATCGTCGAACGTTATGTCGATCAGCGACGAGACGAACATCACCGAATTGTACGGATATGTTTCGCGTAATTCGCGCAATTCATGGATATTCTCGTCGGTGAGGGAATAATCGCTCAGGGCATAGAGAAATATCGGTAAAATACCGAGATTGCCTTTGGAGAGTACGCGCGCGGCATCGTTCTCGGGCACGACGAATATCTGCACGCCGTCCTTGAGTATCGTTCTGTCGAGTCTGACCTCGAGTATTGTCGGGCAATTCGTATGATCGTTGCCCGAACGCGTGAGATCCTCGATCGGCAGCGTGCTCCAGGATTTTTCGTTCGCGCTTACGCTCTCGAGTAGCTCGTAATCGAGGCCCAGCGTGAGGCTCACGTGATTCGTCTGACCGTAGCCGAATTTTATCCATCGCCAGGGACCGTCGCGGACAGGCAGTATATCCGCGGACAAGAGACTATTTACGAGGGCGGCTTTGGATTTGCTGTCCTGTCCGCACACGACGATCGAAGGATCGTTGTAGAGCGTATAATTGAGACGTTCCACGATCGGCGAAGGCAAAAGCTCCTCCAGTATGTTCTCTGGGAAACGATGAGAAATTATCTTTCAAATATATCGCGAATATTATAATACTGGAGGATTTTTTTTTTTTTTTTTTCATTATTTTCATTGTTCCATGTCGCAGTGAATTTTGTCTATTTTTGAAAATTTTCGCTAGCTCAATTGTTATTCGGATTTTTTTTTTTTTTTACGCTTTTGATTTTATTTATATTTATATTATTACCATCGGGAAAGAAATTTTCGTGCTTTATGATCTCCAAGACTCTCTGAGTTTCCTTGAAGATGTGACGCAACTGATTTCTATTGCGCTGATATCTTCTAAATTCCTGCGGCAATTTGCTCACCATTTTAATCGGCTGAGCCTAAACAGCTGCGACTGATTCTTTGCGCATAACCTGAGGATACAAGATTTTTCTGCATTGAGATCCGATAATCGAGGCTAAACCTCTTAGCTAGAATCGAATAATCTTAAAATAATGGAAAATAAAGCGGGGATGACGTCGCGCATTATAAATATGGGACGTCATTGAAAGAAAAGCTACTCGAGGATCATTATTTACGGTCACCTCGGTCTCTCGGTGAGATTCTTTTTGCACCAGAGCAAAAAGAATATTCTCACAAAGGAGATATATGAAGTCATGTGGGAGAGCCAATTTGATTTATTGGAGCAAAAATTGAGTAGTTTTTCAAGGAAGGTTTTAATATTTTATACCTCGAGGCAATTTTCTTTTATTTTGCATGATTTTTAGGTCACTCGAATCCCATAAAAAAAAAAACGATATCGTCATACATGTACTACTTTAACGCACGAATCAATCAAGCTCGAATGTCCAATACATTCTCACTCGCCCCTCTATAATAATCAACGCGTTATAAGCTCGATGCAACGTGGGTATGTGGTAACATGCTGAAAAAATGGTAATCGCAGCATGCATCATGTTCATAAATAGCTCGAAGCACAGATTGAAGGTTATGTCACAGAACAGGAAATTCGCAATTGCAGATTGCAGAATCCATTGTGTTGTACAATGTACGAAAAATGGATCTCGTATGGAACAGTGGAATGATATGGTATAGAACGATGTATATTTATTTCCAAGACCTTTGTATCAACATCGTGAAAACAAGAAACGAACGAAAACAAAACAAATATGAGAAACTCCTGACATTGGCGCCGTATGGCGAATATGTACAGTGGTACAGGCTGCGATGTATAACCCATAAATGAAAGAGATAAAAGCGTCGCGAAAAATGTTTTGAATAAATTGTCAAGTATGCGAAAGGATGTTCTAATGTGGGACCAAAAGTTTCTCGTCATTTCGTTATGATGCACCAGTATATAGCCATCTCAGCAACAATTGATCCAAATTACATATTCCACTTCCACTACATCGTGGAAAAATATAATATGCATTTTTTTCATTCGCATACGTATTATGATAATAAATGGTAATAAAAATAAAATGCATATGCGTTTGCTTCGGGGAAAAATAATGCTTTAGGCATCCATTTTTTTTTATTCAAACACAATAATATGGTAATAATCGCAATAAAAATAAAACGTGTATATATATACTTACTCCCCGTTTCCCTCGAGTTGGGTATCAGCAATCATAGCCGTTTCAAAGACACTTTAAAGCACACTTTATACATATCAGAATAAAAAAAAAGAAAACTGTCACTCGATAAACAAACACGACAAGGCTCAATATTATCTCTCACTATTTTAATCGCGTTATCGCACTTGTCACAAACTTTAGGCAACGCGCAAAGATCGGGAATGTCATGCCCGTTCGACAAATCGAATTATTATCAATTAACCGGAGTCATGAACTTTTGCGGACGGTTATTATCGTCGTGTGTGTATGCACACAAGACCGTTCAAACTCTTGGATATAAATATGTATGTATACATATGGATAAATTTTTATTGGGAATGGTGGGGGAAGGCCGGTGGTATCGTCGAAGAGGAAACTCTCCGAGTACGAAGTAAAAGATCAACACGGTTCACTGCGGTGTTCGCACTCGAAACTCGAAACACGACTACACGCGCGAATTGTTTCTTTTTCATCGAACGAAAGTTCTCCCCCACCACGAACTTTCTCACTCCGGCTTTTTCCTGGGATTTAACGTATTTATATTTCCATCCAAAAATATAAATATGTACAGAAGAATTATAGAAAATTCCGATGATATAAAAATGAAAAAATTAACTATACGTACATCGAGCGTTATTAAGTTTTGAAATTCTTAATTTTTTCATTTTCTAAAAAAGTTTTGTTATAATATTTTTAAAAAAACTTTGCTACATTTGTTTTATATATTTTTTTAAATATTGAATTAATTTTTATTTAATTTAAGCTTCCTCAAAACGGTCACAAGTTCGACAATATATATGCCTTTCAGAGTGCTTCAATCTTTTTTGTTTACGCCTATGTTTCTACTTGTTGTTTCGAGCAGCCTCTGCGTCCAAACTGCTCGATTGAAAATGAAAAAAAAAAGCGCAATAAATACGAGTGTGTGCCGATAAGGCGCGTTCGTATTTTAACGACGGGGAGAGACGCTTCATTTGCCAGAATCATAATAACAAATAAACGTGTACATATTTTACAAATCGCATATAACAAGAAAACTCGAAGAAGGCGATATTCTGTACGTCTTTTGTGTTTCAGCATGTTTGCATGATTATGTGGGTCTAGCGATAAGGGCATCATTATAACCGTTCTTGTACGTGACCAATTCAACCGGTAATTCCTACAAAACACTATTGCTAAGATCACGAGTTTTTTGCGTGTTTTGTGTTTAAATTCTCTCTCTCTCTCTCTCTCTCTCTCGCCGTATATAATCTTCGAACACGTCATTTTGTAGGACTGGCAAAGTTATAAGTTTGGGATTCTCATCCTTTCTCTGTATATTTTCATAAGTCAAAATTATTCTTATAAAGAACTAATCTCAGTTCTGTAACAGAAATATATTCACTTTATGATACGAATGTATTCGCGCTATCAAATTTACCAGCTTTAACTGTAACTTCATCTGAAATAGTCACTCGCTTGAATAGCCTGCTACAATCCAATTACCTCATTTGCACTTAAGAAATTTACTGCACCCAATAAGAATTTTCAATTATAATTATATATAATGATGGAAACGGAATATGGGTATTACAGATTGCACGATTTATTACGATTTGCGATTGTGAAACAATATATAAAATCATGGAAATCGTTATATCGTCAATGGGTCAAATGCAAGCCAACTATAAACATAACCATTGTTTTTGTTTGTTTTCTTTTTACTAATCTCTCTCGAAATATTGCAAATTTGTGTGACAAATCCCAACTCGGTACGCGAATTTGCCGCATGAGGCAGCATCTCCTGATCCCCGGGAGATACAATGCATAACGAGAATTTCAAATAATAGAGATCGTACTCTGAGAGATTCGGAAGAGCATGTCGACTTTGTATATTTGTATATTTGTATATATGTATATATGTATGTGTGCGTGGATAAATAAGTATAAAGTTATTATGGGTATTCGGAATTTCACTATAGATCCTGTCCCCCTTCGGGTTTTTTCCTGGTTTCCCCGAAGGCTAGGGTGAATGCCGGGACAGTGTATATAAGCTGAGAGAGGTCCAGGAAAATAACCGATATTTCCTCATCAGCAAAATTCGAGAAGAGAATTGTCAGTGAGAATGATGGCTCGATAAATCTATGTTTACATTAATGCAAATATTATTTCGTTTTGTATAGAATTAATATTTTATCATATTACTTATAATATTTGAAAAAGGGAGAAAATAGCTGTAGAATAATGCGTCTCAATCAATGTGAAATCTTCCGCTTTTGTCTTGTCCATCTTTATAGCGAACGTTCATTCCTTTTTCAATGGAGCGTCGCCTGTGACGGTTGCAATAATCACACATTTTATGCTTATAACCATATACTAGTATAGGTTTGTCTGGACTCGGTCTTTCATGGCTTGTTCTTATTTCTTATTTCTTTTCTTTATAATCTTTTCTTGAACCGTCCCTTTTGAGCACATGCCCTCGTAAAAGATTGGAATGAGAAATTTTATCTATTTATTACGGAAAGGTCCGTATTTAAAATTCGAGTAACGACAATATTTTAATGCTTACAAGACCCAAATCCGAGACTCCCTCAATGGTGAGTCTTTAGTATTGTCTCGAGTTTGGAAAACCCGTACGCGTCATCATTCCCCCACCAGTATCGTTGAATATTTTACCCCAAAAAGGGTCTTATGTACTCATTTCAATAGTCTATTTAATTCAGCCAATCAGAATTTTCAGATAAAACTAAAGTTCCCCCTCTTGAAAATGAGAAGGGTGATGCGACGGCCGAGAACAAGCACACCTTTTCTACAAAAAGAAAGTTTTGAAGTTTTTTTAGAGAGAGTTGCGAGGAGAACGCCAACTTATGAATACAAAAAGATCACTCTCGCCTTTTGGTGATCTTACTATCGCGATATCCATTCTGAATTCAGTTGTTTGTAAATTATAGAATTGACACATGTGTTTCCGAATATATTGAATATAAATATACATAGTCAGTAAAGTGATTTTCCTTTCAAAACAATTGTTGATTTATTTCTCCGGACATATAACATTATTTTCGAGTTTATCGGAGCAAATACGCGAGGTGGACTTCCGTCCTTTGCGATACGGACCTACGGCCCTGGAGGAGGCAACCCTTGCGAACGTCGTTTGCAAATAACAACTTTGTGTTTTAAATTTGACGCGCTTTTCAGACGAATGTGTTACATTTGCTATAAAGTGCTGCCACCCCACGGACATTGTACAGAACTGTGATAAATTTCGTTAATTACGTTTCCTACGCGTCTTTGAATTGTTCACACAAACCTTCTTCGTGCATATCTGTGCGGTTATGACCTTTGTCAGTACACTTTTCTAAGTTTCGCAACACAAACAACGAAAACCTTTCGTCAAAACAACATTTTTTTATTTCAATTTCTCATCTTTCAAGGCTGTATTTTATTTGAAAAGTGCGCGCGCACATACACACACACGCAACGACAAACAACAGCTTCGGTGTGTACACATGCAATCGTGTTTGAAAACTTCCTTCTTCGTACCTCTTTACTGTGAGTTAACCTCAAAAAAAAAAGTACTAAGTGAAAAAACAGCCAATACGCTAGTCAAATGTATCCTGACTCATTATTGTTTGTTTTTTTGGGACGTGTTTTTTCAAACTTGTCCGAAGGATTAATCTAAAATGTGATTTTCCGTCGTTGTGTCCGACCGCGCTAGCTTTCCAAGCTGCTTATTTTCATGTTGATAAATCACGATTTGTCCGACCATAAGCGGAATCATCGACACAATGGCACTGTTGCGACGCAATGGCAAGCCCTTGACGTTTCATTTAATCGATCTCACTGACAATGAACGCGCCACAATGACGGAACTGATAAGGGTAAGTTTGTTTGTTTTTTTTCCACCCCCGCACTTTGAATTCATTGCTCTTGTCGGATCTGGGTCGAAAATTTTATCTCACCGTACATCTCTTTACTCCGTTGTCGCTGCTTTGCGCTTCAGGCACACGGCGGCGAACTAACGGACGAGGAGGACACTCTTGTTAAATTTACATCCGAACACACATTCCGTCAGACGACTTATACATGGGCAAAAATTTATGATGTCAAATTCATAGTGCAATGCATAAAAGAATCGAGATTCGTTGAGCCGGAGAATTTCAGGTAATTCAAAATATTGATATTTCTCAGCGGGGTTTTAAATAAAAGAATACTTAAAGCGTCGCCAAAATGAGCTTATTCTGTCGTTATTCTAGAAAAATTTTCAATTCCCCCAGGCTATGCTGTATTATTTAAGAAAATTATCTTGCTCACAAGTTCAGCAAGTCGATTTTTTATTTCTAGCTTTGCGAGCACGATACACAATAATAAAGGAACGATGCCCAAGTTCCCAAATTTCAAGATTTTTGTTCAATTTTTAGAATCTTTGATAATATTCATAATTTCATGAGATCCGAACCGCTTTACGCATTGTTTTCGAGCTCGATACTCTCGAGTACATTTGCGAGTCACCAAAAATTCTCTTAAGGTGGCTCATCAGTGAATTAAAAAACCGGCGATACGAATGAAACTTCGGGAGATGAATGAAGAAGATGCAATGAACGCTCTCTCAAAATTTCAGGGTATCTTGCCAGGCAAATTATTGCGAACGAGTAATTTAAAATTACCTATTTTAGCATGGGTCTTATGGCAGTTGATTCCATTTTCACCGGAAGTGACATGATACCTTTTGATAAACACGAGAGTTCTTATTCAAATTTTGAGTATTGAAAGATGAAATCGTGAACTTTCCAATGGTATTTAAAAAATTGTGTCTTGCCAGGGATTTTTCCAAGAAATTTAATCGCGAAAGTCATCGTGTGTGCAAATCTCGGATACAATATATGTCTGTTATTCTGCACGCGAGGAAACATATGAATATCAGCTATCGTTTTTGACTTGATCGCTCTGACAGCGTTAAATACTTTTGTCAGTTGAGACTTTATTCATAATATTATTTATAATAAATTATGAATAAAATATCACAGGAAACGTCATCGAAATTCATAAATTTTATTTAGACAGAGTATTTCGAAAATATTATGATAGGTTTATGATTTTTTTTCACGTCACGATTTTTGACTAGTGTTGTCACTGATGGGCCGCCTTAAGAGTAGTATTATCTTGTCAAACTTCTGTTTAATATTGGTCTGTGTAATAGTTCAGACGGATCGGAGGTTTTTGCTTTTTGGAACTGCACCCAATACTATTCAGTGTCGGGCGTTTTTTTAATTAATTATATTCTAATTACAAATTCCAAATGTAATTCGTAATTGAAAAAAAAATTACTAATTACAATTTCAATTTGTAATTAGAAGAATAAAAAAATACTAATTATAATTGTAATTTGTAATTAGAAAAATTTCAATCACAAGTTACGAATGTAATTAGTATCGATTTTTCTTCTAATTACAAATTACAAATGTAATTAGAATCGAATTTTCTTCTAATTACAAATTACGAATGTAATTAGTATTGATTTTTCTTCTAATTACAAATTACGAATGTAATTAGTATCGATTTTTCTTCTAATTACAAATTACAAATTTCATTAGAATCATTTTTTTTTCTTTCTATTTAAAAACTACAAATGTAATACTTTTAACGAATTTCGCGCGGAGACGCCCTCTTATGATCCGCGTGCTCAATTGTACAAATTTTTTAGAATGAATTTTTTCATTGATAAACTACGTTCTCAATTTTACACCCAATATTGCGAAAGATGTATCGAGTCCGTCTTTTCAAGCCACTTACTTTTATAATTTGTAATTAGAGAAAAAAACCGACTCTAATTACATTTGTAATTTGTAATTGGAAGAAAAATCGATTTTTATTACATTCGTAATTTGTAATTAGTAAAAAAAAACCATTCTAATTACATTTGGGATTTTTAATAAAGAGAAAAATCGATACTAATTACATTCGTAATTTGTAATTGAAATATTTCTAATTAAAAATTGCAATTCGAATTAGTAAGTTTTTTTTTTCCTAATTACAAACTGAAAATATAATTAGTATTTTTTTTCTCTTAATTAAAAATTAGCAATGCAGTTAGTAATTTCAATTTAATTAATCACACAAAGTAATTAGTAGTGCCCAACACTGATACTATTTTATTTAATTATAATTACTCGATTATTAATATTATATATAATTATAAATAATTAATAATCGATTATACTCGATTACGAGACAAATTATAATCAGTCGAATTATAGTTAAATTATAATCAATCGATCAGTCAAATATATAATTGATCAGTCAAATTATAATTAATCGATTAATTTCAAGTAATTTCAAGTAATTGCTCGAACAGAGCTGTCCTGAACTCTGGAATATCTCGCTGCGGTGTACAAAAATTTCTCCCTAGCGAAGATAGCTAGACAGGATTCGTTTTGACGTAACGAACACAATCGTTGCGAGAGAGTTCTTTTTTTTGGGTCGGGTGTTTGGGTTCGATCAATGTCTAGCAACTGCTGCCATAAGGGCATGGGATGTTTGGGTTTGGATACAAGGGTGGATAATGCTCGAGCCATGGGAACCCCTATGATACATCATAACGATTCCGCCTCGTTCAACAGATTAGGTAAAAAGATGCCGGAAGATGAGTTCTGTATGTTGCACTTTTTGTACGGAGATTGCAATCACGAGAGGCAAGTATTTTATTCCATCAAGTCGGGGCGGGTCCATTGAAATATCAATTCCAAATAACATATCGCGTAGACGTGGATCGAAAAAAAAATTTACTAAGGATGTAACTCCTCAAGAATTCAGCAATAGTTATAATACCGAGCATTATTGTATATTTTTTTGCAAACTTGAGTCGTTTGCTTACACAGTTAATTTCACATAATCAAGGTACATATAACAATGATACACAACGATCGATAGTTTTGGAAAAAAAAATTTCAATGTCTAATTATTTCAATGGACTCTCCAACTTTATCTTAAATTCCGATCTACCGATCGCAGTAACGTGTGATCGTTTGAAATTTTGCAATTACGAGTCTCGTACCGAATCTTTCGACGCTCCGCAGGAAACAAATCGCACCGAAGGAACATTTGTCAGGCTCCACCGTTATCGTGTCCGATAGGTGCGTTTTTTCTTTTTTTTTTTTTTCTCCCTCCGCATCGAAAAAATTTTTCATCCCCGAATACGTGAAATATTTTTCATCCAATAAGACTGCAATGAAAATATTTATCGCCCCGAAATTTCGATTGAACCAAACGCGATACACGTTCCTTTTTTTTTTCTTCTTTTTTCAATCAACTTTAAAAAGAAAAATTTCTCCATACAGCGACGATCTTCTCGCTTTGCTCAAGCTTACCCAGAACTCGGACGTTTATATGTCGGCCCAGAGCGCGAACAACGAGGTTCCCGGCTCGCAGATAATGGACATCGACGAGACGCTGTTCAATGCGGGAATAAAAATCGAGCCGGCGTGTACGGTCGTGCCTCGAACGATCGACGAGTCGCAGCGGATCATCCTCGGCGCTGAAATCCCGGATTACTCCCCTTTGTTCGCGGCTTGCGATGTTTCGATGGAAAATTTTCATGAAAATCAGGCCAAACGTTCGTGCAACGATGATAAATACGATCTTGGTACGAAGTCAAAGTCATCGATGATCGAGAACGAAGCGAGAAGAATTAAAATTATGGAAAATCATCGACAGCCGGTAAAGTCGAGAACTTGCACGAGCGAAGATCCCACGACTAACGGTTTGCCGTTAATACCGATTGACTCGGGAATTACGAAAAATCGGTCAAACACGTCGAAACGAATGGACGATGATGCGTCGCGTTTGCGCGAATTTGAAATCGTCGAAATCAAGGAAGAGCCTTCGGATTATTCGGAGAATATGAAAAATTCCGATGCCTCGTCGTATTTGAAAATAATACCGGAAGCGCGACAACGAATCATCGAACCGATCGAACGAGCCTGTAATACGAAAAATCTCACGAATATCGATGAGGAAACGTTATCGTCGGAGAGTATGCCGGAAAATATGCGCAAATCGTGGAATTCGGTGAGGAAAAAACGTAACGCGGATGGGGAAAAAAAATCAAACGACCGGGAGGACAACGAAGACGGGGATAAGAAACGCGGGAGCGAGGAACATGAAAATTCGACGGACGATGATATCGTGAGACGCACGATATCGGTAAATCACGAGAATCTTTTGAATAATTTGCGATGCGTACTGCGAACCGATAAATCGAGCGATTTCACGAGACGACTAGCGAATATTCGACGCTGCTCGCGCGAAAACGAAACGATATTGCCGATAAATTCGAGCGAACGAGAAGAAAAATACGACGAGGGCAGCAGTGTCGCGATGGAAAAATCGAGAATACCCGAGGCTGAGTGCACGGTAGACGAGACGAGGCAAACGGATAGCATGAAATTACCGAGTAATCGTGAAAAATTAAAAAAAATGAAAAATTCATCGAAACTTTTGCCGATTTTATACGATAATCCGGGTGAAAACGTGAATTCCGATGATTCCGGGGATTCGAGGCTGGCGCGCAAAGATTCGTTGCGAAAGAAACGAAAACGTGAGACTCGTTCGACGCTGGCGAGGGATCGAAATTTCATTGCCGATCCGAAGAATTCGAGCGAACGGAGAAACGACGATGATAACGAGGCCGGACCCAGTCGTATCGATGATTCGCTGTGCTGCGGGGACGATGATGATCAACGAACGACGAGATACGGTGTTCGTCATATGATCGTTGATCAGGCGGGTCGTTGCAGCGACGCTGGATATTACGATGTCGATGACGAGGAGAAAGTCGAAAATATCGTTGTTTTGCCAAAAATCGAGCATTACTTACCGATCGAGTAAGCGAAATTATATTTATGTAATTTTTTTTTCTCGCTCTTTGTTGACACACAATGATTGAGATCTCTCTGCATTACCGAAAATGGGCTGTAAAATTTTGAGTGCGCGTTAATCTTTCAATCGATGCCCGTGCCTAAGCAGAGAACTTGCATTACTTTCAACTTTTAAATTATTTAAAAACATCATTTGCATAGGTTTTTTTTCAGTTAGTCGTCATTGTTTGATTAATTATACTGGTTTGAAAATTGATTTTCATTTCAAACGTATATCTCGTGACACTGACGTCACAGCACCCCAGCACAGCCAGCGCCTCTAGCGGTAAAATTAGGAAATTCAAGCAGCTAATCCATTCCTTACCCAAAAAATCTTCGTAATTCGTAAATATGTAGTCTATAAATAGGGATTATATTTATATAATTTATTTCTCTCTCTTTGTTGACACAATGATTGAGATCTCTCTGCATTACCGAAAATGGGCTGTAAAATTTTGAGTGCGCGTTAATTTTTCAATCGATGCCCGTGCCTGAGCAGAGAACTTGCATTATTTTCAACTTTTAAATTATTTAAAAACATCGTTTGCATAGGTTTTTTCAGTTACTCGTTATTGTTTGATTAATTATATTGGTTTGAAAATTGATTTTCATTTCAAGCGTATATCTCGTGACAGTAACGTCACAACATCCCAGCGCGGCAGCGTCTCTAGTGGGCAAATTAAGAAATTCAAGCAGCTAATCCATTCCTTACCCAAAAAATCGTCGTAATTCGTAAATATGTAGTCTATAAATAGGGATTATATTTATATAATTTATTTCTCTCTCTTTGTTGACACAATGATTGAGATCTCTCTGCATTACCGACAATGGGCTGTTAAATTGAGTGCACGTTAATTTTTCAATCGATGCCCGTGCCTAAGCAGGGAACTTGCATTATTTTCAACTTTTAAATTATTTAAAAACATCGTTTGCATAGGTTTTTTTTCAGTTACTCGTCATTGTTTGATTAATGTTTAACTCTTATTAATCGTCGACCTTGCAAATTTTTCTCAACCCTTCTTATCATGCTTCATAATGTCAACTTGTTTGCCTCCTTTTTTTTTCAGAACTTCCAGAGGAAGATTGTGGCGATCCAGGCTCATAGAACCGCAAGTAAAAAATGACAAAGCTGGCAAATTGTGAGTTGATAATTTCCCATCTGCTCTTATTTTATTAATCCTCGAATACCACACCGGGAGGGGGGTCTCGGAGACCCCAACGACGCTTTGCCACTCTTCCGCTTAGACAGAATTTGGCAAAGCGGAGGCTGTTAAGATCGCTACATAAATTCTTAAATTTCGTGACTCGGTCAATGCGCATCGACGAATTTCTCAACCGATTGGCTACCGAAAAGAAAAACAAACAAACAAAAAAAAACAAAATTCAAATACGACCATTTTAGAGTTATAATCGAAAATTCCAGCAGATTCTCGCAGACCCCGATGTGGATGTCCCAAACAAAAAGAAAAAAAAAAAACAAAAACAAAAAAAAAAGTAAATGTGGCATCCGAGGGTTAAGAATATTTTATAGAAAAAAAAACAAACGAGAACGTTCGAATCTTTGAGATATTATTTTTCAGTCGGAAACCTTTCACGCCCTTGGAGCGAAGGAAAATGTTGCATTATCTGATTGAAAAGGATCGCGTCGGTATGGCGAAGGGACTTATCGTATGGAAGGAAATGATCGAGGATGGGGTAAGTTATTATTATTATTATTATTATTATTTTTTCCAATCGAAAGTCACGAATTATCTCATTTCGTTGAATTATCATGAAATAATCCCCGAATGACGGTTGTTCCTTTTATTTTTTTATTTTTTTTATTTTTCAGCACTTGACTCATCGTACTCCGCAGTCCCTACAGAATCATTTTCAAAAACACATATTACCGAACATCATGAGCGCCGACTGGCTCAAAGAGTCCGAGAGACAATTATTTTTGGCTCTTCGGGCAAACAACGCTACAAAGTAACGTAAAAAAAAAACAAAAAACAATTTCGCACGATTAAGGTATATAGACGTGCCGGTTGTGGCCACTTTAAGCATTTTTTTCGAACATTCATTTACGAACAGTGTTCACATTATTGCAAATTCATGACTGAAAAAAGTGATCGATATAACCTACAAGGTACGCAGAATCGAATTTTTATCATTTAAAACCTTTTCTGATCATGATAAGCACGAGAATATGAATTTATCTCGTAGCTGTTATTTTCACCATTTGTGGCAACATTTTTACTACTTTTGGCCATCCGAAGTACCAGTTGTGGCCACCAAGCTTTGAATTGGGATACGAAAAATGCGCCAAAAACGAAAGATGGAGTTTTAGACAATCAGTATCTCGGCAGATTCGAGTTAAGGAGTTTCGGTACAGACCGGCGACGGGGAATAAGCGGAAACGAGGGTGCGGTGGCGCGCGGTCGAGCGGGGCATGCATAAAACAAAAGAGAGTCCGACCGTTCATGCGCTGTACCCGTGGATAGTGAGCTTATGTTTTGGGCTTGTAACTGATAAACCAGATGGACGAACCTATTCAAATTTGTCGACAGTCATATTAAAGATCTAATAAAGATCTGACATAAATTTTATGCGGCTGGTAGTATTTTAATGGAATTGACAGCACAAACAAATATTGCTCCCATTTACTCTCGTGTATGAGCCAAATTTTTGAAAATTATTTTTACAAAAACGACACAGAGGATCGACTAGAAATTTGAGCAGTTCACGTTTTGTATATTTGTCACTTATTTAAAAAAAAATAATTGAGTTGATGGCAGCATTTTCAATAGGTGTACCGAAACTCCTTAAAAATAGTTATTTATTTCCGTGATAAATATATTACTGAAATGGTACAAGCTTGCTTTATTTGTGGCCATAAGCTGACCACAAATAGAACAATCGCATTTTGAATGCACCATTTTCGGTCACCGCTTATTATTCAGGTATTTTAGCTGATGTGGCAGGTTTTTTTTTTGTGATTCTAACCCAAAAAAATGAGCTTCAACTGATAAAATATAAATTTTTGATGGGACGAAATGACTTTAGATGTGAGAAACCGGTAGCCTCCTTACCTCGGGATCCCTCAAATTTTCCGACAAGAAAACTAACAAAACGCTCAGCGTTGACACATCACGTGATAATTTCGTTGAAATAAATTAACATATATTCGATAAAGCAATCGGCAGTGGTGCGCAAAAATCTCGAGTATCGAAATATTACGCTCGATGAAGTGAACGCAGCCTTGAAATATTGAAAAACTCGAGGGAAATGCGAATTGGGCCACAAACGGTACAAGTGGCCACAACTGAGTACGTCTCAGAAGTATTTTTCTTAAATTAAATTAATCGTTTAAATTCTTTTTTTTTTTTTTTAAATCGATCAAGTACATAACGCCGAGATTTATACATTCGTTACATCTTATTTAATTCAGCGGAGAGTCTCGTCGATGAGAGACCCTCGGTGAGTTCACTCACGCACGAGCATATTACGAAATAAATACAAATTTAAGCAAGAGTTTCAAGGAAAATTTACTCGCGTCTCTCTTCAAACTCTTTTTTTTTCCTTTTTTTTTTTACATTCCTCCCAATATCAATATAATTTTGCTTCGAGTTTCTCTCTCTCTCTCTCTCTCTCTATTTCTTAGAGTCGTTCAAGACTCTGCAACATCGGTCTCACCGAGAAAGCCTCAAAAAAAAAGAGGAAAAAATCGATTTAACGTAATCTGGATGCATTGAGACCGTTGTCCGCGGTCTGTTTGAGCGTGAGAAACAAAAAAAAAAAAATAGAAAAAGTGACGATAAAACAATGAGAGGGAATAAAAAAAAAAGGGAAAAATAAATAAATAAAAGCGCAAAAGCTTCGTATACAGCTTTTCTCGTACGAACGATCAATCTTTCACTCTCTCTCTCTCTCTCTCCCTGACTCTTTCTCTACCCATTCGATGGGTTGGAAATGGAAAAATTCCAACCCACGAGCGCTGGGTAGACTACCCACAAAACTGCAAGTGACGTCACCGTCCCGCAATCCCGCTGGTGGATTGTCTACCCACGGCGGTGATTTTCTACCGATCCACTGTCCCATTTTACAGGTCGTCTACCCATGGTGATGGTTCACTACCGACTGGACTGTCCCACTTATTGTTGGTTTTCTATCCACCACCGACCGAGTTCTACTCACCCCGCACCGCTCGCGCTCAGTGGTTTTTGTACCCACCGATCGAATTCTACCCGCTCACTGAGCGCGAGCGACCGGATGGGTTTTTCTTCTTCCGGTGATGGGTAGAAAACCTGCTGCACGGGAAAAACGAGTTTGCAGTTCTGACAAATGCTGCCAACGTCGGGGCACTTCGGTCACTTCCACAAAGTACCTTTGTTGATTTAACAAAGGTAGCCTGGTCAAGTCAACGATTTATGCCAACAAACGTACACGTGGTTGGTTTGACAATCTTACCAACGGCGTGCCAACAAAAAAACTCTACCAATGGGGTCAAATCGACAGATATAGCTGTCAATATAACCAAATTTTTTTTTTCCCCGCGTGAGCGCGAGCGGCCAGATGAGTAGAACTCGATCGGTGGTGGGTAGAAAACCAACAATAAGTGGGACAGTCCAGTCGGTAGAAAACCACCGACGTGGGTATGGACAACCTACCAGTGGGACAGTGACGTCACTTCCGGTTTTGTGGGTAAGTCTACCCTAGCGCTCGTGGGCTGGAAATTTTTCCATTTCCAATCTACGCGGGTAGATTTTACCCAAATCGTTGGGTAGAGAGAAATAGTCAGGGCTCTGTCTCTCTCTCTCTCTCTCTCACTCTCTCACGCATACAATTTTTCTCAAGTCTGTTCGGGTGATAGATTGCCGTTGAGTAATTCGGTGTTTGCATTGTTCGACGCAAGCTGCTGCTGTTGCTTCAGTCTCTGGCGTGCTTTTTTTCTATTGTTTCGCTTGTGTATGCAGTAAAGTATGAGAAACAATAAACCGAGCGATGCAGCGAGGCACGAGCCAACGAGGATCCAGGTCGAGCGTGCTTTTGCCGTTTCGGCGCGTATTTTTATAACATTGCGACAAGAATCAAAGATTCTCATTGTTTCGTTGGAAATTCTTGACAAAGAATCCATCGTCATCGTATTCATACATTTTCCCGGATTCCTGCGCTCCGCGGAGCAATCAAATTTCAAGGGTTTCATTTTTATACCCCGCAGCGTGATCCAATAATTAATATTTTCGCAATCGCAGCTGGACTCGTTGAATTTTATCGGATTTTCGGTTAAATCGAGAATCTCGAGTGAGCAAAATTTTGCCAATTCATTCGTCGTTATCGACGTTATTAAATTACACGATAAATTGAGATATCTGAGCGTCGGTAAATTACCCAATGACGGTAATCTTTTCAATTGATTCTTCGATAATTCGAGAAATTCCAGATTCGAATTTTCCGCGATCGATGTGGGTGCGAACGAATCGTCGTTGAGCTTGTTCTCCGATAAAAATAATTTTCTCAGATACGGCAGTCCCAGGGTATTTTTTGGAAAATCCTGACAGCCATTTTTCGTAAGATCGATTACCTCGAGACTGCCGAGACGATCGAACGAGCCCTCCTCGATCGTCTGTATGAAATTATCCTGCAAATAGAGATAAGCGAGACTCGTGTATGCGCCGAGTGTCTCGTTCTTCAATTCCCTCAGGCGATTTACCGAAAAATCGAGAATCTGAAATCGATAAATATACGAGGAAATGAGATTTCTTTTTTTCTTCCTTTTTTTTTAGCAGAAAAAATTATCACGAGTCATTAATATTGAAGAAATTAATCGTAATTATCGATGCGGTGTGTATGAACCGTGAGAGAATAATTATTTTGAATTATTTTACGGTTTTGGGAGGGGGGGGGGGGGGAAGACTGTAGCATAGCGCGATCCTCGTGGCCGAGATATGAACTAATCAAGATGGCGGCCAGTGAATTTTTTTTTTCACACAGCAAAAAAATCTGCATTAGCCTTCAAATTAAAGAATTTCGGGAAATTCCACAAAAAAATAACAAAGATTACAAATCGCACTATAATTCTCACCTGAATGTCGGTACGGAGATCTTTCGGTATTTCACTGAGGCCAAGATCGGTGCAGCGGGCTTGTATCATCGAGTAAGGATGATTGTAGCGGCATTTTTTGGACTTTAGTTCGCGATCTGTCAGAAACGTGGCGCGGGGTTCGCTCCCGAGAATCATCACTTCGCCCGGTCGTACGGCAGCCCCGAAATTCAGCAGCAGGAGCACGTTTATCACGAGGGCAAACATATCGCCGACTGTAAATTGTGAAGAAATAAAGAAAACTAAACAAACGCATACGTATTTTTAAAAAATGGGGAGTATAATGTCGATATCAATATATACACACATAGTGTATAAAGACGTTAAACAGATGAAAGTATCGCAGAGTGCATTTCGTGATCCAACAATCGGGTGAAAAATCGCGAGTGATTTCGATGCAAACGGGAAAAAAGCCTGCTCTCTCTCTCTCTCTTCGTATAAACGATGAAGGTGAGTGTGAAAAACGTTTTGGTCTTTAAAAAGCCTTGGTTCAATTAATAATAGCACAGTTTGGGGGCGAGGGTATATTAGCCACGCACAAGTCATAGCAGTCCAAAGAAAACCATTAATATAGTACATAGATATAGATATATAAAAGTCTAGAATATGTAGCTGTAAAAAGCTTTTCGAATTGAGCCACCGGTGGCCGAGAGTGGACACGCGAGGTAAGCGGCCATTAACACAAGAAAGAGAGAGAGAAAACATTCGTTCTCTTTCCATTTTCTCGAGGGTCGTCGTGTACAAAAATAGTTGGCACGAAACTGTTATCGAAAGTTTTTTATGCGCGGAGAGAGAGAGAGAGAAAGAGAGAGTGAGTGAGTGAGAGGAGAGGGAAAAAATAGTACGAAACACACAAGGGGTTGTACTGCACAAAGAGTCTTGGGAGTGAAGAGAAAAGAACCACGTGACGCGTGTATATTGGAAGTTTCGCTCGCGAGAAGTATTTTGCGATAGGAATCAGTTTGCAATTTATTTCGCAATTCTCTCTCTCTCTCTCTCTCTCTCTCACTCTTTTTATCGCAACGAGAGATGTTTAGAAAATACGATGGTTACTCAGTAGCGAATTCTTTTGAACGCCGATATCCGACGAGACTTTTGTATTTTGATGCATGCAACCTTATATACATTGATATATGGAACATTTCGAACCGAATCGTCAGGTCTGTGAGCATCAAAAATTTTTTTCCTCCCCTTTTCTTTTAAGAATATCGTAAAACGACATGAAAAATACACTAAAGGATAATTTTTCGGATTTTTCTCGTAAATCGAGGTCCTTGCTAGGAACAAATACATTTTGAACGCCAATTTGACATTACTGATGGGGCTTACACAAAATTTTCACTCTAAATTCGTAACTTTTTTTTTTTAATCCTCGCCTCACACTATACCGCGTATATTTTCTCCAGAATTTCTGCCGTACGTATATAAATAAATAAAGTATTTTACATCGCAGTGGAGAGGGAATATATTTGCCCCGGAGAAAATTCTCGCTGTACTTCGAATCACGGATTTGTGGGAAAAAAAACTTTTTCGTTCGTACGTATACGGATGAAAACGAGAAAATACGTTTCATGCATATATGCAAGGGTTGTTTTCTCAGATGTATACTGCTAGGTTTAACGTGTAGAACGAAGCGGAAATCAAAGTTCCTTCTCTTATAGTTTGCAGTTGTGAGACACAGAATTTCTCCGCTATACATCTTCGATTACCGTGTACTCTCTATGTATGGGCTATTACATGTCGAATCGTTCACTCATGATTCTATGATTAATTTTCTATAAATAAATATTTACAGTCATTCTATTAACGAATAAAAGAAAATGTAAAAATAATAATAATAAATTGAAGCCGAGAAAATATTTTTTCGTGAATTAGCCTCATATAATATGCAACTCTACGAGTGCCATTTTTTTGTCGATTAAACAAAATCACGAAAGCCACGATGGACATTTCTTTTTACGTTGAATCAAAAAAATTACATATTTAGTTTTTTTTTTTCGTCTTTTTGCACTTTATTTATCATGAATTATTTTATCTGAGTGACCTATACGGGTAAACTGTACATGTGTTTGTTCTTCGTAAAACTGCGTGTAAAGTTGTGTCAGTTGGAATCCATTAAAATTTGAAGCCATTAAACATTTTTTTTTTTTAATTATGGGTCGATTTACGGATGGATTTAAGAAAAATAAAATGCCCCATATAACATGCATGATGTACACCATAGGCACTCAATCTCCCAGACCTCCGGTGCATCGTGCAACAGCAAACCTCGTGTGCTATCGAATTTTGAAACACGAACTTTCTCGTCCTCCTACCGTAATTTCCGTCATTAAAACTTGGTAACCCTGTTAGAGGAAGCAGCCATAGCTGGATGTCTTTCCAGAAGAAGTTACGACGAGATTCCTGTTCTCTCGCATTATTTCTCTCTCTCTCTCTCTCTCTCTCTCTCTCTCTCTCTCTCTCTCTCACTGTATACACTACGGTATATATGACATATGTATAAATATATATAATATATATGCATACATATGAGAAGTTTCAGGACCTCGTGTCGTTACGCGTTGTAGATACAACTTTATTTTTGATTGTCGATCCGTACGATGACAATGGACCGACAAAAGAGACGAAAAATACAAACGCGAAACTTTTTTTTAGCGAAATATTGAAAAAAAAACTCAAGCCTATGCGAGTTGCTTTAATTTATTTTCGTTTTTTTTTAAGCTTTGTCCCACAAATTCATACATATAGGTATGCTC
>OY751313.1:15000614-15228804 GCA_963564615.1 Rhorus exstirpatorius | reverse complement strand
AAAATTTATGATTACTCGTGGAATGATCTAGAATGTTGTCGGGATAGGATTTCGAAATGATTTGAAAAAATTTTTTTTTTAATTTCACTGTCATTTGGAAAGATTTTCATGAATTATCAGACTTTGTTATATCCGAATATGTGATTAACGGAGGAAGAGAGAGCGAGCGAGAGAGAGAGACAGCTCATGGAATTCTTCGTCATCTATTTTTGGGAAATGGATTTGGAAGAATATTAACGGAAATTTACTAATAATAGACCATTGTTCAAACAGTGATTTAGAAACTACGAGAAAAAAAGTAATTTTCACTCATTTTCGTCCGCAAACAAATTTACTATATAGACAATGGTGGACAAGAATTCATTTAATTACCTCGATAATGGATAAGAACTGAAAAAAGAAGCGAGAAGCACAAAAAAAAGTCGATATTTTTCCCAATCTTTCATTAATCGATATAGATTTATACCATTTTTTAAATTAATGCATAAAAAATGATATGAAGAGGAAATAATTTTTTTTACAATAATTTATTCGATATTAGGGACTTGTAAAATTATCAATAATAATAATAATAATGCGAAGCAGCACACAATGTTGACGATTTAGAAATAAAAAAAAGACTCGAAAAACACCAGTATTATTATGGACAGTAACAATATTGAGTTTAGATTTTTTTTTTACTCGTTACTTAATTCATTTCTTTCTCTAAAATAATTATGATAGAAATATGACACAACTTTGGTGTACATCGAACAAAAAATAATAGTGTCATCGTTTCGTAAGTTGTATTTTTTTTTATCAGGGTACTCACGCGCATGCACTAATTTTGTTTTTTCTTCCAAGATCTTTTTATCACAAACTTGTACTATTTTTTTTTTTTTTTACGCGAGATTAAAGCGATACGTTATCGACTTTGGGTATCACGTCCTTGTGCGATAGTGTCGTCCTCCTCCAACGCGATGCAGGAAGAGATTGAGTCTTGTAAAGAAAAATAAAAAATAAAAAACGTACCCGTAGATATTTTTGGACGAAAAAAAAAAATCCTCGATGACCAATGGTCAAACGGATGTTTTCTGTATATTTTATAATAGGTAATGCGACATTCCACGAGCTCGGCGACTCGCTCGGCGATCCAGGTGGTGGAAAAAAAAAAAAAAAAAAAAAAAAAAAAAGTAATACGAGATCTCGCGCACACGAGTTTTTCGAGCTTTGTATACAAATCCGCTCTCCGGAAACTTGATAGTCGTCTCGTCTCACTGTATTTATGATGCTTATCGATTCGGTTCACCTGGATCGCGAGCCGGATCGTGGTACAAACAATCGTGCATCCGGCTCAAAATTTTATTCATTCAATTTCAAATATTCGATCATTCGAGTTTCATTTATTCCCTCGGACATGTTTTGATTTAAAAATTTCAATAAATTATTTAAAAAAAAAACGTGTCCAGCTTAGATTAATGATTATTATATTTAGCAACAATTTTTCGAATTTTTTAACATAATATACGACCATAATAAATTGTTATTCGTCAACTCGAATTTCATACTTTTTTTTATGATAACGAGAATCAATTTTTTTCAAAAAATTTCAATAATTTTATGGGAAAAAAGAAACGTCAAGCCTAGAATAATAACTACATATTATATTTGGCAAAAATTATTGAAATTTTTAAATATAATATTCGAGCCATTTGAATTGAAATTTGTCAAATTAACACTTTTTCCATTCGATTTCACGAATATAATTCGGGTCTACTATCTCACAATTTTCTGCATCTCACAGAGAGGTCTGAATACACCCTCGAGGGGGGGGGGGGGGGGTGTACGTTGTGTACACGAGGCAAATGTCATTACATCGGGTGGTGATTTATGTAGAACTGGCCTGTCTATATACTAACGCAGAGTTTGGAGCATAAAAAAAAGTTTCTTCGATGTCTATATATACATATATCGCACGTCATTTGCATGAAGTCCGGCAACGAGATTGAATTTTTCGTTTCATTGATTCACGAGATTTCAATTTCCGATCCGACTGATTGCGATTTTAAACTAAGAGAGGAAAACGATAGCTTAATTGCACCTGACTCTTGCTCATTTTTTCCGCGTCTCTTGGAAATGAGAGTAAAAGCGAGGTGAAGAGAAAAAAATAATATTAAAAAAAAAACAAGCTGGCAACCAGAATTCTGACGATGAGCAAGAGAGAGGAAAGGGGGAATAAGAAGGGCATAAAAGCGAGGACGCGAAGATTCCTCGGTCTTGAAATATCCCCAAAGAAGACGATGTGATATATATACATACATAGATACTTGTTGAAGACCCTCGGGTTTTCTCTGCGAGCGTCCTCCTGTATCGCCCATAAAACATCGTCTTACGTTAGCACGCTCACTCTCTCAACGTCCAAATATCGTGGTTAGTCGAATGCACCTCTACGCCCTGGCGTGGACACGTGACTGGGTAAACATTTTGAAAGATCCCGATAGGAACACCGATCGCACGGAAAATAATTAGGTCTATATTTATATCGTAGTATTTGATGCATTGCAACGATTGAAGGTCAAATTTTAATTTTTTTTTGAGAATTTAAAAAAAAAAAAAATTCTTCCACAACCGATAGTCCTGACAGAACGTGAACTCCGAGGGGCCTTTTCACTTTTATCTTATAATTTATCGTTCGGTTGTTTATGCTCGGCAAGGCTTTATTCTCTCTTATCGTCGATAATAAAATTTTTAGTTGGAAGGAATTTTTATTTTATATTTATACATATATCTTTATTCCTCATGGAGGAAGCTTTGTTTTCATGAAAGAAAACAAAATTTCCATTTTTTTTTAAGCCAATGTGCTCGAAATGTCCTAAAACATCGTGAAAAAATATTTAGAAAAAAGTGTCCGCGTGTGCGGACAGGCCTTCGAAAAATTGATATTGCAATATCCCTTGAACTGCTTGAGCTACCGCGCTGAAAATTTGCACGCTACTGAAACATGGAATGCTTTTGCTGAAACTGAATGGACCTTGTTTGCTGAAATTTTCAAATAAAACTTTATAGCGGGTGTTCGATTTTTGATGATTTGGAATTTTTTTCAAAAATTTCTGTTATCACTAATAATTTTGGTAAATTTAAGATTATTCGCCGAAAACTTTTTATAAAGATAGGCTAGGGGAACGAGCACGTTTGGGTTATTGAATTTGGCAAGAATCGCTCAAGAGATTAGAATTTCATGAAATTTTTAAATTTTCGAAAAATTTCTGATGATCGCTCTGACTTTCGTAAATTTGAGGTTATCCAGCCGAAACTTCTTGCGTAAATAAACGATGGGATGAGGATGTTTGATTTTGAATTTGTCGAGAATCGCTCGAGGGGTTCGGATTTCATAAAATTTTTAAATTTTCGAAAAACGTCTGCGATAGCTCTGAGTGTCGAAAATTTGACATATAAAAAAAAATAATTACATAAATAATTTAGAGAACAAGCGTACAAAGTATAAACTTGCACATTGCTTCCTCAAAAGCTTTTTCTATGAGGAACCCAAAATTACAAAGCCCATATCTCCACATTTACGAAACTACGAAAACCATCTCCTCTTTTTTTATATTTTGTTTCGATATATTTTTTTTTCTTCTTCGTTTTCGTTATAACGATTTTCATCGATTTTAACCGTGCTATTTATTCTGTAACCATAAAATTTCGATGAAAAAGACTTTTCATTCGGTAATGTCGTTGTTTTTTTTTCTCATTAACATATGTATCGATGAAGATCGCGATTTTTTTTTTTCATTCGATGGCCGAAAGCGAGAGTGAGCGTATGAGAGAATTCTCTGTTTGTCCTGACCTACTCTCACCTATACAGTCGCAACTTTCTGACGCGAATACAAACGTCCGTGCCTTAATGATAAATATAAATATACATACCTACGGGCTTATGACTAAATATATAATGTATATATATTGGCTGTGTACCCAGAGATCCTAAGTGAGGCTAAAAGAAAAACCTCGAGGTACAAAAAACTAATGCTTTGTCTACAGCTATTAACCCAACAGGAGCCGTTATGGGAGCTCGTTATAATAGGTATAGTCAATAATGTATACATGTATATATATATCGTAGTAAACAGTATAGACGGACTAGCATATAATGAGGAAGATGACGCCATATGGTCAATGCATAAACAAGCAACTAAAAATATGTCATAATACTTCAAGTATTTATCCAAAATATAATCTGACTCTTATGGACTCCTCATTCATTGTAATCGCGTCAAAAATTTTCCTAATGAAGTACGAAAAATGATACATGAGTCGATAACTATAATAATTTATCACGAAAGAGCTAAAAAAAAATGGAGATAAATTCGTGAATTTTGAAAACAAGTTTATATCTTGAGTGTACGAACACCGAGAGCCCTCTCGTATATTTGACTCTTGCATCGAATACGAGAGTGGCCAATCAAGTGCCAGGAACAGCTAATCAGTGGGGAGGGGGGGAAGAACTCAAAGAAACGACTTGGCCTAACATTGGAATCACCGCGTCAAATACAAGGGGACTTCACTGTAGCTTTTTATTTTAAAAGATAATGAGAAAAAACTTTCTTAAAATGTACACCATGTACCATTACAATCACTACTGTGAAAAACGACCTACCGCAAGTCACAATATATTACCTGTGAGATGAGATCTCGTACAAAGAATGAAGATACGAAAGGTGAAGCTAATTTTTTTTTCCCATCGATAAGTCACAAAGGAATATGAGGCGCAAAAGTGTGCGAAAAGTTCACGAGGAAACGATTCGCTCTTGTCGAGAAAGAGAGAGAGAGAGAGAGAGAGAGAGAGAGAGAGAGAGAGAGAGAGAGAGAGAGAGAGAGAGAGAGAGAGAGAGAGAGAGAGAGAGAGAGAGAGAGAGAGAGAGAGAGAGAGAGAGAGAGAGAGAGAGAAAGAGTCAATTGGATATAACTGTAAACAAACGGAAACCGCGTTTATGAAGTCTCGCTCTGGCAGCGAGCACAAACACACGGGAACAGTATATAAGGCAAACCGGGTGTGAAATACCGAAGGTTCGCCTCAGAGTGATGCTTTGCAATGATTTTCTTTGCTTCTTTGCTCGCTTATATTCATACACGTATAGCACATTACACTCTCGTATACGAAAGAGAGAACTGGGAGCGAAAATGAACCACTCGTTAAAAGCCATAAAATTTTACATTGTGTGTGTTTCTTTTTATGCTGATTTTTATCATTTTGTATCCAGAGTTCATATATATTTAGCAACTCGCAATGTGCGTGTATATCGACTCTAACGCGATTAAAATAGGATTTTTGTTTTGGAAATAATTTTATGTCTTCACCGCCTTCCATTGTGCTCCACTTCGCTCGACAAATAGGGCGGATACATTTATCACGAGTCATAGTGACGAATTTTCCATGATTTTCGTTGCTCTTTACTCGCGAATTTCCATGAACAAACGCTCTGATCCCCCGTACTAGAGAAAATCGGGGTAAAATGGACCACTCGTTGAAAGCTTATGAAGCTTATCTTTCCTACTAATTTTTCATCGTTCGTAGGCGGTTTTTCCATCGTTCTTGACATCGTAACTTCCATCAAAACACGATATTTAGTTGTACAGAATTTATATTCCGGCTCCAATATTGTTAATATACAATTTAAACGCCCCGAAAATTCACTTTTTTCCACAAGTGTTCCATTTTGCCCCAATTTCCTATACAAATTGCGAGTACACGACGACGATGCCATCCACGATGTCACAGTGAATGTTTACCTTCCTTTGCATTTTTTTCACCTAATTTCATGCACGTATGCATAGAAGCCCTTATACGAGAAAATCGGGGTAATATGGAACACACGTGAAAAGCCATAAAATTTTTAACTGTCTTTTGCTGAATTGAATTATTCTTAGGAATTTCTCCATCGTCCTCGACATCATAATAACTTCCACCAGACACGATATTCAGTGGCTCGAAATTTATATTTCGACTCCAACACGGTTAATATATATACTTTAAGCGCGTCGAAAATTCATTTTTTCTTTTTTTTTTTAATTTTTTTTCGTGTGTTCCATTTTGCCCCACATTGCTCAAAATATCACGAGTCTTTGACGTCTTCATCGAGGGCCTTCGGGGCTTCGTAACGTAAACGCTCGTGAATATATATAAACTTTGGCGCGAAAATGTTCGCACCCAATCGAGAAAACCGCCACACAGCCGCGAAAACGATTCAAGATTTACGATCGAAACACGATAGTCATGCGCGTGTGTGCGTACGTGTTTTAGCTCGTTGATTTTTTTATTACGCTGTTTTAACGTCAAGGTAGAAAGAGAACGAGAGAAATAAAGAGAAAGAGAGAGAGAGAGAGAGAGAGAGAGAGAGAGAGAGAGGACTAACCGATAAACATGAAAATAATCGTATGGATATAATGCGAGAAACGAGAGAGAGAGAGAAAACTAAACGCAGGAGTCGCGGACTTACTGGCTAGCACGAGCCTTCTGCTTATGATCAGCGACTCCTGCTCTTCTCTCACTCCACGCCATATATGGGGAAAGAGAGAGCCTCCCCAACCGCAAAAAAGCTACCACAGTAAACGTCAGGGATTTTTCTTTTTTTTTTCCTCCTTTTCGGGAAGTAAAGGAAGCTAGAGCACGTGGAGGAGCCCTTTTCAACATTTCCAAGTAATTCGCAGCTCAAATTTCAACCTTTGGGAAAAAATTTCCTCTTTGTGGGGTTGCAAGATTTTTTTTTCCTCGATATTCGTTGAAAAATGAAACGAGCCTGTCTCGACGTTACAGCAAGATCCACGTTGCCAAATATCGCTTGAAAATATAAGGCCAATTGCAGGAAACTTTTCAAACAAATGCATTCATCGAGATATTGACAATTCTTTGCCTGTACCATCCCGAGCAAAAGTTTGATTAATTGAGAATTTGATAGATCGCAAAAAGACTTAAATTATTAAAAAAAATTGAACTATTTTTAAGATACCGGTAGGATTGATTTTTTTTACAATAATTCGAAAAAATTTATTAATGTTGAAGTGAAAAAAAATTACTCACTCAATTTATAGTTATTTTTGAAATAAATACAATTGTGTATTTGTGTTGCATACGTCCGATTTTTTTTTTAATATTTTTTTAATATTACTCTCGATATCGAGAAAACCTTTGGGGGGAACTGTACTCATAAAATCGGTCAGTGAATGTGACCTCGAATATTCGCAAAATATCAGACTTTCACTCACGTCAGTCCGCATTGAACCGAATTTTCGGACGATAATGTATGCGCTAAGCATCCTATAAGTATTGCAGAACGAAAAGTAAAATAAAAAAAAATTAACGAAGTAAATGGGATTCGTGATGTCACAGTGAGTTATAAAGTTTGAATAAAAATTAATTCTCCCAAGGATACCCAGAAAATCACATTTTAACAATAAGAATGCTACAAAATTTTTAACTATGAGACCAAAATATTCTAAAAACTTTATTCCGTCTTTCACTACTTGTAATTATAAACCTTCTTTTTGAACGAACAATTTTGTTATTATTACACGTTGAATGACTGACTCGTGGCTGGTGTGCCCAGAATTCATTCTCAAAGTCGAAAAACCAATTCTTATCCGAGACTCAAAATCACGGGTGACGCTTGAGTGATTCGCGCGAGCTGGAATAATGAAAAAAAAAAAAAAAATAGCCTAGAGATATTCCATGATAAGAATCGTACCACGAGAGCGCCGGTCTGTCCTCGCGAAAAATTTTACCAAATTCTACCAGAGGCGATGCCTACAACGTCCAACATAAACATATGTACATACGTAGATGAGTCGGGGCAAATTCGAACCACCATTTTAGCTTCGATAAATTTTTGAGCAGAGAAATTCACCACGAGTAGATAAAACAATGGTGCATCTCATTTGGAGTAAAATTTCTAGAGCTCCAGATTTTTTTAGTCAGAAATTTTCAACAATCGCTCGTGTTTGGACTTTTAGATACCCATCTCTCAATGGATAAGCTGAAATGTTTATATTTTTTACGAGAACAGCCGGTAAATGGTTATGAACAGGTGCACATATGCAGATAGCACCTCAGATCTTAAGAACTGCAGGTGGTCCAAATTCACACCAATTCCAGTATATATAGGTATCATAGCATGAAGCGCTCTACGAGTAAAAAAAAGGATGAAGGGACACAGAACTGATGACACATGAGGAGAGCATAGAGGACATGGAGAATATCTCCTGGCAGAAAAATTTTAGATTAGTGGTATATATATATGGGGCATTCCACGTCAGAGATCGACCTGACTAAAAGCCTGACACTCTCAGAATTAGTTTAGACTTTCTGAAAACTTTCTCTTATACTTGTCGAGAATATTTGTGATTTTTTTTTAGATTTTTATTCCACGACGTTTAGACGTTAACATTCAATATTATATATCCGGAAATCGAGAATTTCCAAAGTTCAATTAAGTATAACTCGAAAACTATTGATTATGTAAAAAAAAAAATTCAGTTTTGAGTGAACTTTAACGCGAAAATATGCAAAAAATTATCGAGGCCGCTGAAAGTTCTTAAAAACTCAAAAAATATTAGTTTTTGAGATTTTTTAAAAACAGTTAAATTTTTTTCGCTAAAAATTTCAAAGGATATTCCTCTCTTAGTGTTTAAAAACTTGTGTAAATTTCATCATGGGCCGGGATTAGGTTTTGAAGTTACGAGCTTTTTCTTTCACAGTTTTCGTAAAAACTGTCATGTCGCATGTCGTCTTGTCGTCGACATCATATAAAATAATTACAAAACTTCTAAACCAAATCCCGGCTCATGATAAAATTTATAAAATTTTTTAAGAGAAATATCATCGAAAATTTTTAGCGAAAAAAATTGAACCGTTTTTTGAAAAATCCCTAAAACTAATATATTTTTTGAGTTTTTAAGAATCTTCAACGGCCTCGATAAATTTTTGCATATTTTGCCGTCAAAGTTCCCTCAAAACTGAATCTTTTTTATATGTTCCTTTTTTTTTT
This sequence comes from Rhorus exstirpatorius, assembly GCA_963564615.1. Lineage (NCBI taxonomy): Eukaryota > Metazoa > Arthropoda > Insecta > Hymenoptera > Ichneumonidae > Rhorus > Rhorus exstirpatorius. Next base: position 15,219,781 of record OY751313.1, on the reverse strand, counting down.
TATATAATCAATAGTTTTCGAGTTATACTTGATTGAACTTCGGCCATTCTCGATTTCCGCATAGTATATCATATCAAACGCTAACGTCTAAACGTCGTGGAATAAAAATCTAAAAAAAATAATCGTAAATATTCTTGACAAGTACCAGAAGGCTTGCACAAAGTTTAAACTTATTCTGAGAGTGTCAGGCTTTTGATCAAGTCGATCTGACGTGGAATGCCCCATATATATATATCCCACATATCACGGTACTTTTGCCCGTGAGACTGCAAGAATAATACCTTATACGCGAACGTATTTGAAAACTGGACCACCAATGAGCCGAGGGCGATTTTTCTGTCTTTCTAGTGTTCCTTTACACACACGTGAACACACGCGCACACACACACACACACGCGCGCGCACATATTCATACGAATATCTTTCTCTCACTCCCGCACCCTTTTTGATTCATGCCAGGGGTGTCCTACTACGTGCTACGAGCACGTCGTATCCTTCGAGTCTTTCAGCCCCCAGTCGAATCGACCGGTTATTTCGCTGCGTAGTTTCACCCCACGAAAAATAATAACAATGATAATACGACGCAGAACACGAAAATTCGAGAAAAAATTATTATCCGGGATTTCCTTCGCTTTTCGTTTCTGGGCTATGATCAATAATTCCAGAGCATATCAATAATTTTTTTTTCCTCGTATTTTGCCAATTGATCGTCTCAACGAGGAATTAATTCGAGATATAATCTTTTGGCGCTAAAAAAAAAACAATAGATCGAGGCTCAGTTATGATCCGTCATTCTTTAAGACGCGATAAGCAATCGATATCCGGGCATTTACAACGAGATAAAACGATCGATGGTGATAAGAATGCGTAGCAATAAACATTGTTTACACCACGGTATTTTGCTATTCAACATATTTCTTGCTGAAGCAATAAATAGCAAATTATATTCTGGATTATATTCCCTTATTTTAATGCCATAAAATATATTTTTAAACTTTTTTATTCACATCATTCGTACAACATTATCGAAATTCCTTCACAGCATATGAAAGATAAGTCATAACGATAATAATAATAATAATAATAAAGCATACTTACATTTATCTAGTTCTTTATTATACGAAAAATCCTCGAAGCATATTATCGATTAAGCATCAATGAGTACATGCGTCGATGAGTTATATCGTTTTGTCTGAATCATCGCGAGTCTTCATCACTAACGCGCCCAGATGTAGGACCGTATATACACAGAGGGATGAAAAGCGTGGGTTTTCATTAACGCTATATCCCAGTTCAATCGTGATTTTTCATTGTTCATAAACATCAAGTTTTCTCGTTTAGTTACACCGAGATACTTGGCTGAAAGTTTTACCGTTACAGAGTCACCGTCATATAGATATATATATAATATATGAGTATCAATCGCTTCGAAACGAGCTACATGTATAACGCGCACAGTAATATTACTTTGAGATTCCTCTCTTGTTCATCTCCCAATTTCTCTCACCGAACAATAGTTTCCCGATATCGAAAATAGTCCACCCTGTTCGATGAGTTTCTTGCAGCGCCAACGAAACTTTTTCAAACTATATATATCTATACACACACACACACACACAGAACAGAAATTTCGCGTTGCGCATAATCCGCGACAGTACGAAAATTAAAACAAGAAAAAAATGACGTGACGCGAACTATCGAAAACACATTTAATTCAAAAACGCGATGGTTTTTCTTGTTACTGGTTAACGCACATAATTGAGAGATTTATTAATTTTACGGACAATGATGATGCGAAAAACACGAATGGTGTTGCAAAGAGCGAGTTTAGGATGAATAAAAAAAAAAATTACGCTTTTATATATAGCCGTGTGAAGCGAGATGTTGCCCCTACAGCGTCTCACGTAAGACTGTGCTGGGAGACGAGGACTTCTTCGGCAAGTCGTGACCATTCCATGTGTATAACTATAGTACGTTACGAGAGAGAACAGCCGCCGCTGACTCGACTATATGCATATGTTTATATATATATATATATATATATATATATTTATATCCACCGGTGTTTCTGGAAATTACAGATGCTGTAGCAAATTGCGGTTTTGGTAATTTTGTTGAGCTTTCAATGCCACTCTGGAATTTGCTTTTAGAAATATTAAGACAGTGCACATTCAGGCAAGAACGCTATATCATATGATCCAAAGTGACAAATGACTGGTGGAAAAATCATTTATTCAGAAATTTCCATAAATCAATGAAATTGCAAACAATTCAATGATTCTGTATCTCGAAAAACACACTCTCTGTTCTTGCAGAGGCCTGAACCCAATTACTTTATTTTGGGATTTGTGGATAAAAGTGTGTGAAGAAAAAATTTTATTTTTGAAATTTTCCACCCAACAGAATTTCCTATATTCCCTACAAGATCGACCTCACTTCGAATTACTTTACAACAGAAACAAAATTTTCACAACGCAAATGCTTATATTTAATTTTGTTTGTTGCCTCAATTTCCTACACAGGGCAATTTTTGAAATTCCATATAATAAATTTAAGTGGCCAAGAGTCGTGAATGCTACTTTTATTTTCTTTAGAGCGACAAATTATCGAAATTGGGATATTTTGAAATTTTCAATGTTTATGAGTTTATATGAATAATAGGCCGTGTGGAATCACTCAATATCGAAACTTTCGTGTCTGTGTTTTGATCAATGGTCGACTCGACACGAGGATTATGTATATAGTCGGATAAAAATATATAGGCAATACGCACCGTGGCCAGAAACCCTCAAAAGTATTATATAGCACATGGACAGGAATGGTATTTTTGAAAGGTTCCACAGACTTGTGTATAGTATAGTCCTTGCACGAGCAGGAAGGCATAACGCTATGCTGGGGAGAGCTAGGGAGCGTGAGTGTTGGTGAGTGTACGAAAAATTTCTGGATTTAAGCCCGGAGGTTAAAGGCTCGTTTCTTTGAACGTGCGTCTGTGTGAGTGGCGTCAGTCGAAGGGGAACGTACGCAGCGTATTATACAAGACGCGTAGCTGCTGACCATATATATATATATATATATATATATACAAATAATATTTGTCAGCGACCCTTGTTCGTATTATGATCCACCTGGTCACGGCGTAGTGGCACACCGTTGAGAGAATGTTTTGGAAGGGGAGAGAAAATGGCCGATCCGTGTGCCCTGTTTTCGTAGCTTCAAGGCACGCAAGGGGATATCGAATAGGGTATAAGGTTGCCAGCGAAGCGGTTCAAGTGAACTTACAGGAAGCCTTCTCGGCGTACCTTCATGTAAAATGCCATACGTACACCCCTCCCGTTCATTAACATATATGTTTACGAAGTTTCACGATGTCGAAATAGATTATTCTCAGTTCATTTATTTTTACGCCTCAACACACGACACACTCGTTAAATTTGTTCTCCAAAACACACACACACACAAAAGTTTTCCATAATTCGTCAATTTTATTTCCATACTACCGGGTTATTGTTACGGATTGTTTTTGGTGCGAATTTTAACCAGGTATTATATTTTGTTCCATTGAATTTTATTTAACGAGTGGATAAAATAAAAAAAAAAAAAAAAACGGGCTTTCAACGGACAGCTATATAGACCCACAGGACAGCCCTATTTATTTCCGTATCGTTTTGTCGCGCCGTCTTCGACAAAAATGCGTTGAAAGGTTTTTGCAATACTATGCTGACCCGATGCCTCGTGTTTATGCCCGTGTGAACCCCTACGGCAGAGGTCGAACTCGATCGCAGCGCCACAGTGCGGTCGAATCTGTGAGTCTCGGGAACCTGCTGCGCCCGCGGTCGATACACGCGGCGTTTGGAAAATGTTTCGTTTGAATAATTATCAAGTTTATATACTATTATATATATGAATATCACGATAGCCAAAACGGAAAAATGGGCAACGCTCCAGAGATCTCTCTCCGGGCACTCGACATCGATCGCTATGCTTTCTATATGCTAAAAATATTATCGTACATGTCGGTGTGGAGCAATATACGCACCGATGAATCCGATGGTATTGGTGCCTTGCTTATCACTCACGAAACATTTATTCCATAACTTTTACGGCTGAAAATAAACCAACCCGAGGACTGAACGTGAGCAAAAAATGGCTCGCACACGCGAGTATTAAATTGACGCTAGTAATCGCGGATTGCAGCGAGGGCTCGGGAGAATTTTACAGCATGTACATTGCGACTATCAGTAGGAAGAAATCTAGGTCGAATTACCGTTTATCGTCATGGAACACCGTTTCAAGACCCAGTGTGGTGTGAAAAATTACAATGCTTAATGATGTAAGTACACGTCGAAGATCACCGATGCGTTAATCGGTATAAATACTGAAGATTTTTGTTATAAATCGTTAGCTCGCACGAGCCATATCTAGCCCTTCTTGATATCGGTAAACCTCCTAATAGACCCAAATTAAAAGTCGTAAAACACAGAGGTAAATAAGGCGCTTGAAGAAAAAAAAAAAACAAGCGTGCAAATTGAAAACTTGCACATTGCTTCCTCATTACAAAGCTATACCCCTATGAGGAGATGGTTTGCGTTGAGGTTTTCGTAGATTTCTAAATGTGAAAATGACTTTCGTAATTTTAGCTTCCTCATAGCGGAAGCTTTGTAATAAGGAAGCAATGTGCAGATTTTCAATTTGCACGCTTGTTTCTTAAATTCGATTTATTCTTGCCAAATTTTATATCCTGTCTCCTGATGTACATTTTTTTCTAGGTTGATTTTGTTTTAAAATTTTCCCAAATTTGAAGCCCTTAAAGGCATTTTTGCCAAATTCAAAATCAAACATCCTCGTCCCATATTGTACTTATACATGAAAGCTTTGGCTAAATAACTTCAAATTTATGAAAGTTAGAGCGATACGATATTTTGAGAAAATTTCAATATTTTATGAAATCTGCACTCCTCAAGCGATTCTGGACAAATTTAATATGGAATATTCTCGTCCCATAAAGTGTTTATGAAAAAAGTTTCGGTTCAATAACCTCAAGTTTACGAAAGTTAGAGCGATCACTGACATTTTTCGAAAATTTCAAAATTTTATGAAATCTTAATCTCTCGAGCGATTCTTGCCAAATTCAATACCAAAAACCTGTCTGTCCATTAGCCCATTGATATAAAAAGTTTTAGGCGAATTTTCTAAAATTTACCAAAGTTAAGAGCGATCAAAGATATTTTGGAAAAAAATTTTAAATCATCTAAAATCGGGCACCCGTTATACATTTTTTTTTTTTGAAAATTTCAGCGAACAAGAGGGATTCCATGTTTTAGTAGTGTGCAAAATTTCAAGGCGGTAGCTTAAGCGGTTCAAGAGATATTGAAGTTTCAATTTATCGAAGGCTAGGGATGTCTGCGAATGCATCATAATTGAAGTGATTATTAAAATTCGTGAAAATCGCTCCTCTAATTACCGTTGAATCTCCACCTTATTTTCATTTTGGAATGAAAAAAAAATGTGCTCGGAATAACTCGCATCGCTTTTTGGCCGAAAACTAAAGCTTCAATTTATTTTTTTTCAACGTTCCATTAATTTTTCTCCTTTCACCGTTCCATAATTATCATATCCGATCGTTTTCACCCGACTCTTTCGATCTTCCGTACGAAGCAAAAAGTTGAGGCCGAGAGATCGGAATCGTCCGGGGGATCGTGAAAATTTTTACAAAATCGGTTTTTATTACGTTCCATAACGTTTTATTTTCCCACACAGAGGATAGGGACACTAGAAAAAAAAAAGTATTCATAAAGCGATCCTGCCCGCTTTTAGTGAAGTTTTTTTTTCCTCCGCGTTTCCACAAGGCGCGTAGGGCGTGCCGTTAATACCATCCTTCGGTAATATACCGCCCGGTTAGCTCACACGGATATACAAACGCATACTCGCACGATATAATGGGGGGGCATACGCGCAGCCAGTAATTAGATTACGTGTGTAGAGGTTCCCGTTCACTTTATTCCTCTCCCTCTCTCGTTCGCTTGTGACACGGTAAATCCAACCTTCCGATTATCTCGCAACGCACATCGCTCTCCAGAAAAATTCTACACGACGACTTTTAATAATCATACGAAGCGCTTATTCGCTACACACGCGCATCACTCTCTCGGCTTGTATATTGCATCGTAGAGTCGGTGGAATTGTGGGTAGAAACGAGAGAGCTCTCCGGATAACTAGTTATGAAGTATTTTCCTGCTTCATATTGGAATTGGTGCAAAATTGGACCACGACATTTTTGAGTCCTAATATCATTCAAGCTCAATGTAATTGCTCGTAGGTAGATATGCACCTCCCCATTTCCTTCAGAGTAATGAATTAATTACGAATTAAATATGAATTTTCCTAAAAATCATGAGTTTCGAGATGTTATCGTAAAATTAAAAAAAAAAAAAAAAACAACGGGCAATTGGAAAAATCCTCAAGTATATACGAATTTTCATTTTAAAAAAATCGATTCTTTCGAGATCGTCTGCTTTCAAAAAATAGTTCAATTAATTCCCTTTATTTTCGTCATACCGTCTTATGGAAGGAAAAAAAATTTCAACTTGCCCTGAATATGATGGAATTAATTTTTCACGGTTAAACCGAGGGTTAAACAGCGTTTACGTGAAATAAAAGATAAATAAAGATGAAGAAATTGAGATGCGAGTGAATATGTAGTAGATAAGTCGTGATGAGAGAAGAAAAAAAATCACAAATACATGTTTTATATTATTATGTGTGTGTTTTTCTTATCTCTTATTCTTTATTTCTCTCTCTCTCTCTCTCTCTCTTTTTTTCTCTCTAACCGTCAAAGAGCGTTATAAGGCTTGGAAACACGCGTTGATACATCGCTTTCTCTCTCTGTATCGAGTATAATATCCGCTGGTGACCTCTATGTGCCTATACGGATTGAAAAAAAAAAAAAACAACTCCCTACTGGTGTCAACACATTAGAGATATAGCGAGGGAACACAAGTTGCTCGGGTGAATCTCATTTAATTTTATGCTATACAACTCTCGAATATATTTATCTTCTCGCGCCGTTTACCTCTGTCTTCGATTTTTCACAGTTTATAAATCTGTTTGGAATTTTTTTTTCCGTCGGTGTGCACAGTGCAGTCCCGTGCGTATGTTGGACAATATGACTTTAGGCAAACGTCAAATTTTTCAGTCAAAATTACACGTTTTCAGATTTTTGGGCAAATGCAATTTTTTTTTGAGTAAATAATATTCAATAATTCATCGCTGTCATTAATAATGAACAGGTCATGATTAATCGTTTTAAAAAGTCGATTATTGGGGGAGGGGATGGAAAATAGATTGTATAAAAAAAAAGAAAAAAAAACGAAATAGTGGGCTTGAGTGAATTAACGCTCGTGATTATAATGCGGATAGGTGAGCGCGATATAATAGTGACGCGTAACAGAGACGCACCTCTCCCAACCGCAAGAATCTCCTCCGTCTCGATCGAGAGGGGGGAGGCTCTTGATGTGCTATTCACGTCTTACTTTTTCAGTGTTTTATCATCGACGATTAATCTAACTCCGTATCGGATGACACGACGCACTCCGGACCTTAAATATAGGCAATCGTAATATTGTTGGGTTAACGAGTGATTGAAAGGAAACAAAAGAGAAAAAAAATTTTACCCTCATTGCCCCAACGGGGTGATATTATCATCGCCTGAATTGACTAAAAACTACATGTGCAATCGCCTTTTTCAATTCATTACACACGAGCCTGTCAACGTCAACTCCATTTTCACAAACTTAAATTTGTGATAAAAAAAAAACTCAAAAACACTTTTAGAACGCCGAAGAATTCCGAAAACGCGAATAAAATATTATTGCAGGGATCAGAGGTATTTTGTAATTTTTTAAAATTCTTTCTCAAGCTTGTGCCACCCAATCTAGTTTGATAAAAATATACATGTATGGAAAAATCGTAAACAACAAAAATTGAAGAAAAAAAAGCTATCTTGGAGCTGCATGGAGCGATGATATAAAAATTCATGAGCCAAATACTAGCAAAGGGTGAGGGTCAGAAGTAGGTCGAGCTGAGGTGAAATGCCTTATACATAGTGACTCATATTTTTTTTTTAGTATACTTATACATAAGTATATATATAATACTATTAAAGAAAATATAAGTATGGGATAAAGATGGCGTTACATTATCTCATAGTACAAGTATAAGGATATAGAAATAATCCGACGACTTCGGCACGTCTGGTTACCAAGAATAATCTTTCGGCGGAAGGGACCTCTCTCTCTCACTCTCTCGTCTCTCGCTGTTCTCTTTTTCCATTATATTATGCTGGACTTAAACTCAAAGTATTCTACTCGCCGTTCGAGTGTTTATAGAAAGAGAGTTTCTAGTACAGCGTGTGGAGTGTGGACCTCTAAACGATCAAGGTCTCCTCTATATGTCAAACGCAACTTCGTATATGGTATGTATGCATTGTTTTCATTTGCATCGGGGGCCATGCGAACCAACAAGGAAATATATATATATATATATATATATATATATATATATATATATTGCGTAAAACGATGTGCAATAATCGTCGCCTTGTACATCGATATGCACATGCACAAAGATCATACGTGCCTTGAGGCAAAACGTACGTAAAGAATTCCGACAGCGAGAGATAATGAGCGAGAAATAAATCCATCGCTCACTCGAATAGAAGCTTAGAGTATTGGGAAGATTGTGTGGTTTAGCATGCGAACCCTGGGTTGGGAAATTTGAACTATTCGAGATAGACGATAAAAATTGATTCTTCGCATGCGGATAAATAATGAAAAAAATATATATGGGGCATTCCACGCCAACTCGACCAGTGTTAAACCCCGACCATCTCGAAATCCTTTCATGTTTTTTTTCTAACATTCTACTCTGTAAAAAAACGCGACCTGAATTTTTTTCAAATTTTTTTATTGAACCGCTCATTTTTTATAAATTTTTGAAGTCGATTGCGAATGCCCATTTTTAAAAATCTGAAAAACTTCTAAAAAATCCAGTGAATGACACAAAACACCCCGCCATCAAAGAAAACGTGGGCCGATTTTTTTTCTATTTTTTTATCACCTAATTCGGAATTTTGAAATGTTTAAACCCAAAATTAACAGAGGATCAAATCGTAAGAGTCAAATTAGGGTCAATTTACTCATGTATCTTTTACTAACTAGAGTGGCGCATCATCGAATTGGTGAAACCGAACATTTAAAACTAAATTGACCCTTATTTGACTCTTACGATTTGATCCTGTGTTAATTTTGGGTTTAAAAATTTCAAAATTCCGAATTAAGTGATAAAAAAATAGAAAAAAAAAATCGGCCCACGTTTTCCTTGACGGGGGGTGTTTCGTGTCATTCTCTGGATTTTTGAGAATTTTTTCAGATTTTTAAAAATGGGCATTCGAAATCGACTTCAAAAATTTATTAAAAAATGAACGGTTTAATAAAAAAAATTTGAAAAAAATTCAGGTCACGTTTTTTACCGAGTGGAATGTTAGAAAAAAAAACATGAAATGATTTTGAGATGGTCGGGGTTTAACACTGGTCGAGTTGGCGCGAAATGCCCCATATACAAGCATTAAATATTTATATTGTTTTTTTTGGATTTTTTTTTTTTTTTTCAAAATCCGTTACCCTGGATTTTAATTAGCGTAGAACGTATGCTATCGATCAGTAAACACGGAATCGATGGTGACATTTCGTGAAAATAGGATAGTAAGGCAACACGCCACATGAAACGAGCCAACATTTTTTTACCACGATGGCTCAGTTACTGTTATCGACCGCTGTATAGTAACACCACATTATACACATATTTTTTTTTCGAAGCAGAAAATATATTTTTTTTCTGAATGATTTCTTTTATATCTAAGTCTGAAAATGTCGTTGACCCGCGGGAATCTTGTCGGTAATTTACCGTTCGTATGCGTCTTCTAATAATGTCGGAGCGAGTAAGCCACTTGACCGAGGGATGGCGTTTCATATTACTATTCAAAGTAAAAAAAAAGGATTCGTGTAGATTTAATTTTATTTTCGAGGGTTGAAGAAGCATTGTTTTTGCGATACACTGACGGACTAATGGGCTATAGCCTATATAAGCCGTAAGTGATATACAGACCAATCTTACTCGATGCAGATGTCTCTCTTTTTTTTTTTATTTCCTAATACGAAACGCTTTTATGTTTTGTATTTTACGATGTGTCATTTCACATGTCGTTAATGAATAGGTATATTAGCAGTCATTAACGGTTATTGGAATTATCGTAATGACGTAATTTTACGGCAACTACAGAAATCGTAAATTAAATTTTTTTTAATCGATGCAATCATAACCTTATGGAAATGCTCCAAAACTTTACGAAATATTGCATTGATACGAGAGATTTCGATTTTGTGAGATTTTTCGACGAAAAACTATATGGAGCTCTCGGTATGTAATTTTTTTTTTCCTGTGAGTAATTCGCATTGATGCGTTTGCATTGATACTCATTATCGTATTTTTTTTATTTATTTTAACTTTAATTCAATCGCCATATGGCGATTGCAATCCCCGAGAAATCATGATCCATTCTCACATGACTTAGGGCTGCTCTCTTCTGATGCAAGTTTCAAGATTATGATAGTGAGAAGCCTCGACTAATATATTATATGTACAAGCGCGTCCTCTCGCTCGTTATAAAAATGCACGTATCACCTCGCTTCTCCGCCCATGTGGAGTCCTCTGTCATCGGCAGCATGTATTATGCATCTCTCTCGCTTATCGCTCTCGTGTGATTGCATATAACACACCTCAAAGAGCGTTGCGTTACCGGGTCAGCGATCCGGTGGCCAACTGACGTTGGCGACGCGCGCAGCCAGGCGGAATTGCATTCCAGGAAATTGGACGTGCGGTTTGTCTTTGTGTGTGTGTTTATGCTTTCTGGCTTAAAATCAAAAGGGGGCATCGAGTGCGAATAAACAAAGACTCTACCGTCTATTTGATACCGACCGATCGATGTTTGTGCGATATAGTTTCCGCGATTGACCACCGATTTTCCCTAACACACGCGGCGCGTCGAGCACTCTTTGTGGCGTTACAAAAAAATCTCGCTAGAGCTAAGAAGTTTCGACTTTACTCTCTCTCTCTCTTTCTCGGAAGAAAAAAAAACGTTGACGAGATATTAAAATTGTTTACACACGTTTACGATTATCCTTATTTATTTTCCATCCTACTCGAATTTGAAACATCAATCGCTGTAGTATACACGTATATATCTGTATATATGTGTGTGTATATAGTAACTATATGAGCGAGAGTAAAGTAAAGCGCACGAAGAGCAAAAGCGACGCGAGTTTCGCGATCGTTATATATATATAGGGAGAGCCGAGTCTCTTCTTAAAAGAGGGAGAAAACCGGCCCTCCGAGACGAGTGTCCCGGCGCAAATTAAGGTCGGAAGGAACAACTCGAAGAAAAAGATGTAGAGTTTCGAACTGTTGCATTGCTTCATGTTCGTACATGTGTATATTACATATATATGTATGTGTACACGATCGAGGCAGAGCAGTTCGCGAAAGCCTGTGAGTTCGGGGAAAGAGATTACGGAACGCTGTTGGGCTGCTTTCTGGCTGCAAAAGTTTTGCTTTGCTCTCTCTCTCTTCCTCGCTTCCTCTGTTGCTGCTACCGTCTATAAACATGCGGAGCAGGCAACGAAGCATCATCGAATCGAACTTCCCCACCTCTAACGGTTTTGCTGGCAAAATTACGATTTAGTTTGAAAACTCGAAATTCCCGGATAGATTTTACTGCGAAAACTATTATTGTTACCCCTCGTCGTGACTGTCTCCCTCTCTATCTCTTCCTCTCTGCGGTTTACCGAACTATCTGGTCAAACTTACGTAAACTAATTTCGTTGCCGAGAATTCAGTTCGTTCGACGTTGCATTCAAATCAGTATTTATTTCCATACATATATATATATATATATATATATATATATATACATATATATACGTGATTTGAATTTGCCCTCTCATTGATTATACATGCATGCAGATCGCAATTTCAATAATATTTATTTTGACATCGTGCATCGGTTTTTGTCTATTCAATTATGATATTATTAAAATATTATGAAGAAAAACAACGATGCATTATTTTAAAAAAAACTTTGTCGAATTACAAAGTCAAAATCGAACAGCCGTTCTGTGACAGAAGGAAAGATATAGGTGCAAAGTGAGAAAAAGCGAGATAAGCCGCGGGCAACAGGCGTCTCTCACTTCGAATATCGTCCGTTTTGACCAATGGCGGCGCTAGTGTCGTCGACCGGCGCGCTCGTCGACAACTCGCAGAGTCTCGCCCGGTGAATTCACATCAGTTTTCTTCAGTAAAACGCCGGTACTCCAGGCGTCGAGTCATCTCAGGAGATGAGTAAAATTTCGTTCGCGCGATAATACTTTTCTTTTTTTTTCTTCTTCTTTTCCTTAAAACTGTTAGGGGACCAAGGCGTCGAGTTTTAACAGTTGTACGAATGTTTTGCATCTTTTTAAATCGCGATAACAAATTAAAAAAAAAAGTGTCTCTAATCCACTGAATATGGAAAATATATTTTTGAAAGTTTTCGCCCATCGTAATCTTCGTTAAACGTGAAATAACCGGCAAACGCGTGAGCCACGTTGAGCAGGTTAGGAAATGTCGTACCAAGAATTTGGAGTAACGATATAATGTATTAAAAAAATAAAAATAAAAACACTTCAAAATTTGAAAAATTCTCGAAATATTACATCAATGAAATGAAAATGGATGAAATATGAAAAATTCTTGAGATTTATCGTTGCAAAAAGATCCTTGATCGATCGACGGTTCCATTCATGACAACAGAGCGAATGAAAATAAAAGAAGGAAAAAAACTTTTGTGAATTTTTACCTGAATGTATAGGAGTGTATTTTTATCGTTTCGTGTATAAACATGTAGTTTTTGTGAGTTTGGTGAGTCATCGATCCGGAATTATTGTTTTACCTGGTACTATAATGTCTCATCTTTCAACCGGAAGCTGCAATAGAAAGGTTTAGGAAAAACAAAACAAAAAGGAAATAAAAGACTTCGGTTTCTCTCGAGTTATTTGACGTGTAGAACCATCATTATATTCTTACACGCACTCATCTATATATACATATAGTATATATATATATAGAGAGAGAGAGAGAGAGGCATATACATATATATAAAATACGATACAGGCAACGCGTGCTGTTCAAAGAGAGAAAGAAAAGAAAAAAAACAGGAGAGAAAGAGTCTCGTGCTCGTGTAACTCGAGGACACACACGAGAACCGCTTCTCATCTCTTTTACGTCTCTTCTTCCCGTGTGTTCCCTCGTTGTTTGACAACGACAAATAGCAAACAGAGGCGAGCAAGTGAGTTAGTGATATAACACATACATATATACATAATACATATCTTTCTATATATGTACATAAATATATCAATACAAATAGAAGGAGGCGAACGAACCGCGAAAGGTTGCCGGCGCCCTCTCTAACGAGAAATGCTCTCTTCAAGAAAACTTGACTGAACCCTCGAGTTTTCCCCCTCCGCTGCCAAATTTTTCACAATACTTTTTTTATTTTTTTATTCCTCGACTGTTTCTCCAGCTCTTGAGCTCTCGCGCTTGTCCCACGTTCAACTGTCAGGTTGGGCAAAGTGTTGTTTTTCATCTTTTTTTTTTTCATATTTTTTCTCTTTTATCTAAAACTTGCTCGCCGCGAGGTGGCGCGTTCTCCTTCGCGTCGATCGTGAGTTTTTCGAGCGTGGGAAGTTTCGAAAGATCCCAGGAGCGAAATAAGAGACAGAGCGATAAAATAAGAAGAAGAAAAAGAAAGAGAAGAGAGATTTTACCGATCGGTCTCTCGATTAGCGGTGAGCGGACAAAACGTGTCTCGTGCCCGCTTCTTCGTAACATAATACACAAATTGTAATCGTGCTACGTGAGATATCTATCTATATATTATATATACATATATATTTTTTTTACATAAAACATCGTGTCTGCGGTCGGAAATTAAAGTTCCAGCAGGAAAAATGTGATCTCCCGACACGAGTATACATCGAGAGTGAATATAATAACAATAAGATCGAGAGATTGATACATTTTTTTTTTAATCTCGCCAAAATGGCGAATAATAATGATAATAAAAGCGGTAATAAAATGAAGTTTGTGCGGATCGCGAGTATATTTATCGTGATTCTTCGTGCTCCGTGCTGCGAGTCGAACGAGCTCAAGGACTATTGCTCGGTGCACAGATATGAAAATTTGTCTATCGGCGGTTTAAGATTCACCAAGGAGGTCGTTACGACCGAGTACGCTAACGTAGGTGCCTTCAAGGGTATTCACTGCTGTCTACGGGGATACAGAAACATAGAATGGTGAGTTTACAAAAAAAAAACGTATTGTTACATCTTGATCTTATTTTTCTTTTTTTTTTCGGAATTTTGTATAATTAAAAATATTTCCATGAGACTCCTTGGTTAAGAGTGCAATTTGAAGTGGACAGATCATTGGATTAATGTTTTTTGTGACTATAAACAAGTATGCAATTTCATTTGAGAGACTTTGTGGAGAATTACAATGGCAAATTTCATTCAAATTCTCTATACATATATATGTGTATCTTTAAAAATATATCTTTAAATTTATATATATATAGAGTGTTGGGATATTCATTCATCATCCAAACTTACGTTCGACGTCACGAATATGTGTGTATATATATATATAGTATATAATTTAAACGGAAGCTCGTCCACTGACTTTCACGCTATTTCGCTGTGATGACAAATTATATACGGTGATGAAGAAACGCGAGGATATTATTTCAACCATTGTAATAAAATGCAATCAATGAAGAAGACGTAACAATTTTATACCAATAATAATAATATTATTATTATTATTATTATTATTATTATTATTATTATTATTATTAGTAATATTGTTATTAATAATAGTAATAAAATATTACTAATGAAAAATATAAATAATAGGTAATAATAATAATAATAATAATAATAATAATAAATTATACTTATCTTAAAAGGCCATTGAATAGTTTTTTTTTTTTTTTTTTTTCAACCACTAGTAACTCTCAAACTCCGTTACGAGTGTTTGGCCGAGTTTGAGCTCGTTAAATCTCGCAATTATCGTGTTATAACGAAGTTAACGAGAATTTTACACTATTACACACAATATGCAGCGTAAAATTTTCGTAATTCCAGCATTTTGATCTCGTGAAAAACCATATTTTTTACGTACGTAAAATTGTCCTGAAAGACGAGAGATATAAATGCAAAAAAAAAAGGTATTTCACGAGAGATTGAAATTCGAAATAAATAAGCAGTAGCGTTGGAAATGAGGCAATGGCAAAAATAATGTAACTATAAAACCATTATCGAATGATTTGTTTTTTTTTAATTGGAATGAAAAAAATGAGAGAGGCTCGTTAAAATTTACCTGAATTCCTACAACCATACTTGAAATTTAGTTGCAATTCGATAGAATGAAGGAAACATTTTTTTTTTTAAATTAAAAATTTTCAATCATTTAGAAAATTATTGTTGATTTTTGTCACAAAATCGTTGCAAATTTTTTCATCGGTGCTCCTAGACGAAAAATACGAAATTTTCTCGCTTTATTTTGGTCACAAAATTACGAATATACTTTTTAAAATTTTTTTCTTTCTTATTCTTCATGAAGGTTCGCATAGCAGCCCATTTATAAATACATCTCTCTCATACATCTTATTGCCATAATCCTCGAGGGATAAATAACCCTACGAAAAGTAAAATCGAGAGCGCAAACGAGTCCTGACCCGTGAGGGATTTTCCATCTTTTTTTTCTTCTGTTTCTTTTTTTTTCCCGCGAACGGGTTCTGAGTCATCGACGACGACACGATGTACCGTGTTTCCGTGCTACTCACCAACCCGACAACTTCCTCGAAGTGCTCATCGTCTCCTTTTGGTCCCTATATATATATATATATGTGTGTGTGTGTGTGAATCTGCACTCATGAGATTTGCGTGTATGACGCAATAGAACTATGATTAAAATTATATCCGACAAACTAAAACGAATTTCCTGAAATTTTTCCATCCCTGAATTTTTATTTACATATTTTTATTTTGATAAAAAAACAAGTGAAAACAAAAACAAAGTATTATTAAATTCTGTAAAATTCGCGAAAATATTATCGTTGACGAAAGTGATGAGGGTACACATTTTTTGAGGATGAGGATACAAATTTTTTTTTCATTGACTTTTCCAATGAATTGGGGGAAAAAACCCCCTAGACTCGTTTCTCGCAAGGAGGGGCGAGGGGGATAGATGGAACCCGAGATTAGTACGCTAAACGAAGATTTAAAAATCGTTGATCCGACTTTCGATTAGATGGAGGAAAATCGACTTTCGTGTTTTGCTAGGAAATCTCACACCGATGGTAATCCCCCGGCCCGTTTTAAGACAGTAATTACGACCTATTATTCAATTTATCCTCCCCCCCTCTCTCTCTCTCTCTCTCTCTCTATCTCTTTCTGCTTGAGCCCCTTTATTTTTGCCTCGTTACGTTTTCCTCCTCGTTCTCTTGTTCTATTGTTCAATTTTTTTTTCCAAGTACCAGACTCTAGCGTGCGCGCTTAATTCGTCGGAGCTTAATTCAATAAAAGCGTTTTAAACACACGAGTATTAGTGCCCGCGTACTCCTTTCTCGTTAATAGTAATATCGTAACAGGTTGGGTCACGCGATCAACACCTTCGAAGGACCCGAGAAATTGCCACATTTCTTCGAGCCATGAATTAGAGTTCGCTATAATTCCAATGAGAATTTATTTATTTATATTTATTTTTTACGGTAATTTTCCGAAAAAAAAAACCCAATAGATCGGATTATCTTTAATGATGAAAAGCTCCCATCGTTATTCTCGATAAATTTTCTGGATCGAGGTAAATGGAATTTGAGATGATTTAAATTGATTTGTCGATTTTTTAAATCAATTGCATTCGGGTGAAAAAAAAAACGCAATTGGATTGGTTAGAATTTACATCGTGTTGATAAATTTTTGTTGAACACTTGTAAATTCGTTACGTTGGCATTTATACAATTTTCAAATTCTTCCAATTTGTTTTATTTGCCTTGATCAAAATTTTGTTTTCCTTCAATTATATTTATTTCAAATCATTAAAATACATTTTTACGTTGAGGGTGCATATACAAAGCCATCCACATTCGATGAAGTACGATTTCAATGAGCAGGGGGTGCCAATTGATGCGAATCAATAGGTGGTATGGTGTATAATTAAGGTAGTTCTCGTGACAGGCACTTGTCTTGTGATCGATTATTTCCAGAAAGCTATCAAATCTGATAAGACGTAAAAGTAATTGTCACAATTATTTTTCCTCGAATTGGCTGGAAATATTTATTTTTTAAAAGTAATTTCGATTTTTCGTAATTTCACCCCGACTAATCCTAAAATCAAAATGCAAGGGTTTAAGCTTTTGCCTTTGAATTAAAAAAAAAATACTTGAATTTAACAAAATTTACTAAATTGACACAGTTTCGTGATCGGCCGAAAAAAATTACGTTTTATTCAAATTGCATATAACACTTCAAAGTATTATTAATTTAATTTAAGTCATTTTTCGATAAATATAATTGTCTTTTGAAGCTTTCGATTGCAATTTGTTTTTTTTTTTGCGCAAATTAAGAAATATAAATATTCCTTTTTGAGTTTTAATAAGCGCGGTGTTCTCGCTTTAATGGCTGCCTGTAAAAATCCCCGAAATTTCCAATACGACACACTATATATATACACACTCGTATCTGTCCCCCGGATCTACTGAAAAATACACACAATGGTGAACCGCAAAAAACCGGGCTCGTCTTCGCACGGAGTGTCCATCGACTTTGATCCATCCGCGACGATCCCCCACGGTGAGCTTTGAAAAACTCTGCGGAAAAATTTTTCCAGCCCCCGAGCGAGTGTAGAAAAAAAAATCTTGGAAAAGATGCCACAGTTCGAGATTATACGAAGACTGTTCTTTTTTTTCCCCCAATAATAAATGTGAATATGTATATAGACATATATACATATCGATTGTTAAATTCCACAGGGGCGTATAAGGTATGCTTATACATAACCGATACGCCCCTTTGGCATTAGTCCATCGGTATAGTTTGGTAAAGACGGGGATAAAAGAGAGCACGAGAAGGACGGGGTAGTAGGTCGTTCAAGGGGGTCACTTCCTCGAAATGACAAAAGGGCGCACCTTCTTTGGCTTACCGGGTAGTTATCCTCACACACATACCTCTGACACGAGCTCTCGTTTGCTTCTATTCATTCTTCCACAGCCATATTTTTTCTCGCTCTTTCTCATCCTGATTTTCATCGATTTTACGATTTTTTGTCTCTTTCTCTCTCTCTCTCTCTCTCTTTCTCCCCTTCACTCGTCGATGAAAGTCGTCCAAATGGCACGTCCTCATTGTTCGAACAAAGGCCCGAAAGAGGCTTTAGGGCCTTCTTTCGAATTATCGAGGAGGACTCTTCAAACTCGAATACTATAAATATATAATCGCAATAACGATGGTTCGAAATATTCTAGAATTGCGACGAATTTTTATTCATTTTTGCTTCCTCATCGAGGAAGCTTTGTTTTCGTGAAAAAAAAAAAAAATATTTCGAGATTTTGATGCCAATGTGTTCAGAATGTGAGACATCGAGAAAAGGAATTTAGAAAAAATGTCTCGTGTTGTAACGTCTGTGCAGACAGGCCATCAAAAAAAAAATGGGAATTGCTGTAACTCCTGAACCGCTTGAACTAACATGCTGAAACTTTGCACGCTACTAAAGCAAGAAATCCCTCTTGTTTGCTGAAATTTTCGAAAAAATTTCTAACGGGTTTTCGATTCTAGATGATTTTGGATTTTTTCAAAAATGTGATCCCTTTAACTTTGGTAAATTTAAGGCTATTCGCCTTGAACTTTTTTTTATAAATTTATTAAAATAAATAAATTTTTATAAATGAATATATTTTATAAATAAATAAAATTTTTATAAATTTTTTATAAATTTTTATGGGGGACAAACATGTTTGGTATTGAATTTGGCAAGAATTGCTTAAGAGGTTAGGGTTTCATGAAATTTCGAAATTTTCGAAAAATGTCTGTGATTGCTCTAACTTTCGTAAATTTAAGGTTATTTAGCCAAAACTTTTTATACAAATACATTATGGGACAAGAATATTTGATATTAAATTTAACATTAATTGCTTTAAGGGACCAGACGTCATCAAATTTTCAAATTTTCGGAAAATGTCTATGATCGCTCTGGCTTTCGTAAATTTGAAGTTATTTAGCCAAAAATTCTTATATGAATGCACAATGGGACAAAGATTTTATACTTTAAATTCGGCTAGCATCGCTCAAGGGGTTCGGATTTCATAAAATTTCGAAATTTTCGGAAAATGTCTGTGATTGCCCTAACTTTCGTAAATTTAAGGTTATTGAGCCAAAACTTTTTATACAAATACATTGTGGGTCAAGGATATTTGATATTAATCTTGGCATTAATTGCTTTAGGGGATCAGACGTCATAAAATTTTGAAATTTTTGTAAAATGTCTATGATCGCTCTGGCTTTCGTAAATTTGAAGTTATTTAGCCGAAACTTCTTATATAAATACACAATGGGACAAGGATGATCTATTTTAAATTTGGCGAGAATCGCTCCAGGAGTTCGGATTTCATAAAATTTTGAAATTTTCGAAATTTTTTTTTTTTTCACAAATTGTCAAATTTCTTCTCATATTATCAATGGAATTTAAATTATTTACAATTATTGCGCATTACAAGTTTCAAAGCTTCGATATAATTCTTTTAAAGATTATTAAAAAATAAGAAAAATAATCATTAACTTTCCGAAAAATCGATTTTTTTTTTCGTATTAACGACTCGGAGCAGCTCTCGTGGTTTCCCATTCCGAGCAACAAAATGCTCGAGTTCGTTGCATCTTCGTCGTCCCAGGTTTTCCTCACTTTCCCCGTGCCCTCGTGTGAATACAAAGAGCTATGGTTATGGCAGTCCAACTGACCTGGTAATTGGTGGGTAATACCAGCGGGAGATCCGGAAGGGTAAATAACAAAGAACGAGTATCCTTTCTGACGACTTCAATCACAATATTATTCCGATGTCAATGAGGTCGAAATTTCGTACGAAGTTTTAGCGGTGATGTTACGTCAAGATTCGGGACAATTTCAATGATTTTCTTGAAATCTAATTTTGCGGAAAATCAAACGATCTCAAGGCCCTGGGTGTCAGCAGAATGTACCCCATCTACCTCTACTCGAATCCCTATTGGCGTTATACGCTTTAAATGTATTATAGCTTACTTTTGCTTGATTGAGCTTTTGGTGGTTGGTCTCACTACGATCCAGTAAACCCAGCTACGAAATCGTACACTCTATACAATACGAACCAAACTACACACACACACACACAAATATAAATATATATATATATATATATATATAAACGCTTTAAAAGAGCAAAAATGTTTGGGGTCTCTCGTCTATTATATCCCTTACTATGAAGTAGAAAGGCGCGCACCAGCGTGTTCCTGAAGCCTCGTATTGTCCAGATGCGAGAAAAGCACCGGGATTTATTAACAATGCCTTGTTGTCGCTGTACATAACCTGCGGAATTCGTATAGTCGAATGTGTGTGTGTGCGTGCGTATAGTTTAAAATTCGTTTTTGTCGTCTTGACTTGGCTCACGCGTCACTCTGAAGTGCAAAACTTATTCACGCGACAAATTCCATAGAGACCGAGACCTCATACTACACACCTTCATTACACAGGGCTTTTCGAGCCAGCTCGTAACTATACATTCGTGTTTTTTGTTATTTTATTTTTTTAAAATTCTTTTTAATTAATAGCTGGCAGGAATTTTTCTAAAATATATTTCAAAAAAAAAAAAATAAGAGCGATTGAATAATTTGGGAGGAAAAAAATTTTCGTCATAATGCACCAACTTTTGAGATCATACTGAGAAATTGGCATTTGCCTTTCTGTATTGGAGTATTTAAAAAAATATATTTTTATATTTAAAAAAATGTATTTTTTTACGAAAAAAAATACTCTAATACGAAAAGTCATAAAAAAAAATATCATAAATTTTACAGTATTATGTATCAGCGTTATTAAGCTCCATTCCAATTTTTTTTTCCCCTACGAGTTTCTTCTTGAGTTAGAAATAAAAAAAAAAAAGACAAATATAGTATGCAGCAAAAAAATTACGAAAAAATCTAATTTATAAAAGGAAGTCATAGGAAGCTCGTCGAGTTTGGCGTGAAATGCCTCGTGTGTACATATATATATCCCCCCCCCCCCCCCCAAACAGCTGTATATATTTTCTAGGATTATTGTGAGAGAGGAACTCTCGAGACGGTCAATGGACATATTATACCTACCACCTCTGGGGAACTCTCTTTTGCCCCACGCAGCTGTATATTTCCCGGTCATTTGTGTACACGACGTGCATACACAGAACGTGAAAAAAAAGTTCTTATAGTGTGTGTATGTGTGTGAGAGAGTGACACGATCCCGGATATTATATCTCTTTGCCGGCTTCTTTTTCGCACCCCTTCCCCGGGACCCACTTTTGTTTTTCTCTTTTCCCCCGTGCTCAGAAACGCGGGATTTAATACTCTAGGGTACCCATAGGACCAGCACCTGTTACGTCTCTGCGTAGACTGCACTTTTTTATGCAGTAACAGAGAACTCTTTCAGCGATAAAATACCTCACGGTATTCAAAGATACATATTTATGTATAGCGTCTGATTAATTTTTAAATAAATTTTTTTTTTTTTAAATTATTATGCAACCTTGATTCCTTTAATGATTTATTGCACGATAAAACCTGCAAAATTTTTGTTTAAAACTTGGTAAAATTTTAACCAAGTCCCATTTTCGTTGTAATGAACATAGAAAAAGAAAAATTTCAATCACATATTTTTTTCTTCAAAGATCGTCCCATCCAAAATTTAAAGTCCTGAAAGTGAAGGTCATTGAATTTTAATAGTTCCCTATAAGTTGAGAATTCGAAAAAAAATCAATGACAACGGAAATACCAAAAAGATAATGAGTAATGAATTGAAAAAAAAAAAAACGTTAACTGAAATACTCGGAATTTTTTTTATTATTTTTCATGAATTGCATAATATCTGATCTTTTTTAATTACTCACAATTTTTGGCATAAATTTTCCAATTGTTTGTACGTTGATAATTTGAAAAAATTGAATTTCTCCGTGAAAAAAAAAATTTTAAATATTGTTTCAATTATTTCTATGCTGCAATGAGATTGTTTCATTTAGAAGAATTTTTAATATTTTTTATAATTTTCGTTGAGTAACTCTTGTTCTTGATAAATCATGTAAATGAAACATCTTCGTGATTTTCACGAACATGTAATCTGTGAAACCAGTCGGTAAATGAGCTTGCAATTTTGCAAGGATAATCTGCAGACTGTATATGTGAAAATATACAAAATTCACATCATTGTCGTTATTTTTCAACTTTCAACAAACATCGTTAACCCAAGATAGTGGCGCACGAGTTTATTTTACCTCTACGCTCTAATCACACTGGGATTTTTTTCTATTACGAAAAATACGGCTTACACACGATATAGATATATAAATAATTTCATTTTTTAACGACGAAGACAACGTTGTCTTAAGTTTTGTTAAACTTGAATCATAGTTATCAAAACTTTTACTCCAGTTCATTCAAGAATCCAAAAAAAAAAACATAAATTCACAACAAGATTAAGTTTTTTGAGTGAATACTTGTCCCGAGTTCGACGAGTCGTTGAATTTAGATTTTTTTTTAAGTATACCTCGTCCACATAACTTTCGGCGACGAAGCCGCGATAATTCATTGCGGCAACCTTCTCTAACTGACCGTGTAGCATGTTATACACACATATGGACACGCTGTAGTTACTATTTTACATCTCTGGGTGGTTCTTCAAAGAGGAGAGATCGTCGGGAGAAAAGAAGGGTCTATATATATATATATATATATATATATATATATATATATATATATACATATACTGTATATCTTCATGAATCGTCGTTTCAGCGAAGATGGACCATTCGAGTCTCTTCATCGTTTGTAAAAGCCCCCGTATAGAGAGAGAGAGGAGCATGACGAGGGATATCGCTCTCATCCATCGATGTTTTCGTACCAGTCGGGACGCGTTTTATTTATTTTCCTTTTTTTTTCCTTTTTTGGTCCATTCTCCTCTCGCTCTCTTTCCCCATCTTTATCCATCGCTTCATCTATCCGACTACCTGTTCTCCCTTTCTTTTCTTTTTTTTTTCTGCTTTCTTTCTTCCCTTTTACAAACGATCGCGCGCGGTGTGGCTCTCGTCTGATGTCTCTACTTTAACCCGCATAACCTCGGCAGAGATTTGAAAAGAAATAACACGCTCAATAACTTGGAGCTTATATACCGCGGAAAAATCGATGCTGCGGGGGGGCCTCGGAGAGACACAATTTTTTCCTCTATCGACTCGTATTGTACGTCGAGACGCCACTTTTTTTTTTCTCTTCCATTCTGTCTACCGCGCGATGTCTATAGGAAATTTGCATTTTTTTCCCCTCGCACGATATATCGCGACGCTTTATTTTTCCGCGTACTCTATCAACTCCCCCGTCGGGTATTCCCTGAGCTTTGTCAGCATTTAGTTTCCGCGAATCGCGCGAAAAACCGCAAAAATTCGATACATTCTATGTAAACCATATTTATGTATCGTTACATCACTAAATATATATATATGGGACATTCCACGTCAACTCAGCCACCCCGTTTTTTTTTATTGTCTCGAAAAAATTATTCAGTATGGGCATTTCAAAGTGCAATATATACATGAAATTTTACCAAAATTTCGTCCCCCCCACTATTGTTGGTTCTCGAGATAATGATTAATAAATTCTCAATTTTGTGAAAATCATAACTTCGTAACGGCTGATCGGATTTTAACGACTAAAAAACGAATCTTTTTTATTTTTTTTGCCCTTTTTGAAAAAAAATATGCCGTCATAGGAGAAAAGTTCATTAGACAGTTTTCGGGGAAATTTTTCGATTTTTTTTTTTTCCACGAAAGGGCCAATCGGAATTCTACTCAGTATTTTTTTTTCTGATAGAGGGAGGCGATACACAACTCCGCAAAATTTTTTCAAAATGGAACAAGGCATCAGTGATGAGGAAAAAATTGTATTTTGTTAATTTACCCCGAAAACTGTCTAATGAGCTTTTATCCGATGATGACATATTTTTTTTCGAAAAGGGCAAAAAAAATAAAAAAGATTCTTTTTTTAATCGTTTAAATCCTGATCAGTAGTTACGAAGTTATGATTTTTACAAAATTGAGACTTCATTAATCATTATCTCGAAAACCAAAAATGGTGGGGGGATGAAATTTTGGTAAAATGTCATGGATATATTGTCCTTTGAAATGCCCATACTGAATAATTTTTTCGAGACAATAAAAAAAACGGGGTGGCTGAGTTGACGTGGAATGCGACATATACGTGTGAGTCAAAAGGATAGCAGAGAGATTTGAATAGTTATCGCAACTAAAAGATCGCATGTATAAAAATATTGTACAGGCAAATATATATTTAGTAATGTCAACAATTTTATTTTCGTCTGAACTAATAATCGAAAGTAAATCGTTTGTTGTGGCCTTTTTCATGTTGGACCATTGCCTTTGTCAATTGCAGAGAAAAAAAAGAAAGTATCAAATGCTTTTTGGTGTTACCATAGAACTATAGGGATTGTGATTGAGTTATAATTGCGTCAGTGGCCGCTGTGTTGCGCATCCGCTCGAGATCGTCCCCGAAAGCGAAGTTTCGGGCCTTGGCAGAATATAAGCGAGCGAGCAAACCGTGATTGTATTGCTCTAGTTTCGGTCAAAAATAAAATTCTGACATAATCACAAAGCGGAATGCTCGCTTTTAAGCAGAGAACATTAATTTAACGGGATTTCGCTTCGCAAAAAAAAATACGACAAAAAATCGAATGCATAAAACAAACACACCACCATGCAAACCACGTCTCAACTGTCTCTTTTGACAATTTTAATACTAGCTATATATGGTTATATTTTTTGTCGTCATCGCCACATATATAAAGCAACTTTACACATTATGTTGTAATATCATTACGGGGACCAAAATCGCGTAGTCATTCCAACTAAGGACTCGATTTCATTATATACAATTTTCTTTTTCAACATTGACACAACTAAAAATATATTCTCATGAGTAAATAGTTGAAAAAAAAAACAACTGCTGTAGTTGCTGAGGCTATATTATCGAGTTGCCGTAACTCAAAAAATGAAATTGAAGTCTTTTGTAACTATAAATTCGTGGTTCCTGTTATAATTTTTTTCTCTCAGTGGAGATATGAAGAAAAGAGAGAGAGATTGAGAGAGAGAGAGAGAGAGAGAGAGAGAGAGAGAGAGAAATTCTTCGCGAAATATGACCGCGATGTAAAATCCAATATTCGCTAGTTTGCTCGAGCGCTTTTGGAGTTTCCGGTGTATGCTTTTCAGCTATCCAAGAGAAACGCTTCCACCACCGAGAAAGTACAATCGCGGGCTTATTTTATACTTACAAATTTTTCTTTTTTCTTTTTATTTGAAAAAAAAAACTCCCGTATGATTCACATCATCTTCGAACCGTACTCCTCGGAATCGTTCCTCCGAAAGCATAGAAGAAGAAAAAAAAAATGAAACCTTTAACAGAGCCCAGAAACTTTTGTGCAAAATCGAGCGCGTAAAAGTTTGAGAAAATCGTTTCTCCAAAGGTTTAAGTAGTCCTAGCTCTTTTGAACAGTGGCGTTTTTAAACAGAAAATCATTTTAATAACGACGTTTATTTTTTTTTTTTTTTTTTTTACGAACAAGAGACTTTTCCATTTTGTATTACATTGTACGGAATTTTTTTAAAATTATACAGCAAATGACAATGCTCCAAGTTGTCTTCGACGTTTGTTTATAGCGATAATTCAATTAAAGTGAAAAAAATTGCACCGTTAAAGCACTATGCCAGCCTCTTAATAGCTTTCTACCATTAAAACAGTCGTTATACTTGGGCATGGACAATGAGCAATGAAAGGGGCGTGACCGACACGATTTAATTAATAAATTTATGTTGATTACGTTGTATCGTTCGCTGGAAATCGATATGTAAGCAAATATCTGTACATTAGTCGATGCAAAAACCTGCTCAATTACCAATAGAGAGAGAGAGAGAGAGAGAGAAAGCGAACTCGTATGTTCATCACTGATGCGTAGGTCCGAGAGCCCAGACGACGAGAAGCATGTCATTAGGATAATGATGCACGTCGTGTTCTCCGGAGCCTCGTAATAAAATCTCAGAAGCAAACGCGAGAAAAAAAAAAAAGAATTTCGCTCGCTCTCTCGGGACGAGCGAATGCGACACATTGTCGTTGTGCTACGAAAGAAAAAGGGTCCCGATGTAGCGTTGGAGCAAAGAGGGGCATGAAGTGGGTGGAGAAAAGAAGGATGCACTCGCTGTTTCGTAGTGCAATCGTTTCGCGGAAAGTCATTTTCCAGTCGGAGGCGAGTTCTCCACCTGGGTGCATCGAAAATGCATCCCAGCGACTGCACAATCGGGGCAACTCGCATGCAGCGGAAGAGAGAGAGAGACAGAGAGAGAAAGAAAGAGAGAGAGAGAGAGAGAGAGAGAGAGAGAGAGAGAGAGAGAGAGAGAGAGAGAGAGAGAGAGATAAATATAGATAAACAGAGTGGGGAAAAACGCTTGGGTAATTGAGGGGGAGAGCTGCTGGTTTAGCCGCCATGAATTAACTTTTTTCGCGTTTACATGAATTGTGTGGCTCATTTTCGCAATAATTAGTGCGAATTTAGTGCAACGGTTCAATTTCAGTATCAATTCTTGCTCGTAGAATCGTTTTTTGTCTTCCAATACATACACATTTGTATACTGACAAGAGACGCGGCAGCGTCTTGATGTCATGTATATATTGGAAGATATATACATACATATATATATATATATATATACCTTGTAATAAATAAAATAATAAAGCTGTCGAAGTTTAATAATATACAAGGATTTTCGTGGGATCTCGAGGTAGTAAGATTAGAGAGTTGGTGAGAGTAGACAAGGTGCAGGCACACACCCGGACACTCGAAATGGCTGTTACATAGCACGTGGCTTAGTTATAGGGCTTCTCGTATTTACGGGGCTGATGCAGCTAAATTATTTTCGGACATACTTGCGCTTGTGTATTCTCTCGTTTACGGTACTTGTGTACTTTAACACCTGGAAAGTGGCGAAAAAGGTCTCCAGGTACACTGGGCAAGGTAACTCAAGTATACCGCATTCGGTGTATATATATATATATATATGTTGTATATATGTATGAGTAGATATTTTCTTCATTTTGCCTTGCTCTCGACGTCGCTGGTTCCGGTAGAAAAAGATATAATGCGAGAGGCCAAGTCCCGAGGACAATGGCAGCCATTCTTGCAACTCCCTCGTGGATGACGCTCTCTATTTCTCTCTTTTTCTCGATGTTGTTACGACTGTACACCATGGCGAATTAAATGTCGTTGCAATTCAACGCGGCTTTTTTCCGGCACGTTCCTTTCTCGATGACCCTCGTGGCTGAGCTGCGTCAAGGACCAACACCGCGAGAAGGTCATGTCGAATGGCTGACTTTCACGATGCTCTTTTTTTTCTCAGCTCTTCATGCATTGATTTTTTTTCCTCCTTTTTTCCCCTGCATCCTCGAGATAAAATTATAATCCTCCGGTATAGTTCATTTTGGGAGCTTTATTAAAGACCTCTCCGCGATAGTGTCCTCAGCAATACAGAGGAGAGTATAGAGGGGGTTGACAGTAACTCGATAATCCCCAATGTGAAAGTATACTGGCAAAGCGGTTTTTCATTCTGAGTGAAAGTTATAAAAAGTTTCAGTATCATTTACTTGTCCGAGGATATATACGGAATTAAATGTTACCGGAGGCAGTCTTTAAATACTCTCACGGTTTATTTTTGCATAAGCATCGAATAATTAGCACAATCTTTGAAAAATCGGAGTCAGGAATTATCGGGAGTATTGCGAATCCGCTGCGATGCCAAAAGTCCCTGCGTAGTCCCTCTGTGCCAGGAGAGGTACCGAGGGAGGACTTTACAAAAAGCTCCCACATTAAGTCCGTTTAGGGTACACATATATGTCCCCTTTTTTTACTAAAAGAGCAATAGAGATTCGAACTGCGCGTAAAATCATTCAACGGAATCGTAAAAATCGAATGTTCGAAAAAATCTGCGAGTTTTTAATGGCAATGTGTTGGTTATGCGCCGAAAAGTTGGAAGATTTACACTTGAAGAACAAATTTCAGACATCCATGTGCTGGCCCTGAAAAATTCGAATGCCTATAACTTGACAACAGCTTGAGATTGATATGATTTTATAGTATAGCAACGGTTATTTCTAAGGTTTTGAAAATTTTGCACAATCACAACACTATACTCGAAACATTCACTATCCCACAACATCTCTACCAGAATTAAAGCTCTCCGAAAAAGCTTACCAAGTTACAATTCTACTGAAAAACAACTCTGCAATATATGTGTAATGCCCAACATATATATCTCTACTAAAATTTAGGCTCCTCGAACAAGTTTACCAAATTACACCTCTACCGGAAAAAAAAACTCTACCAGAAATGAGAATTTACCCAATAATGTCTGTATGAGAATGATGAATGAGGCTTTCGCTAACATCTATAACCTAATTACAAGTCTACCAGACAACGACTCTCCCTTGTTTTATTGAGGTAATCTGCCGATAACTTTTTCATCAGCCACGCCAGAAAGAGTTGTTATCTGGTAGACTTGTTACTGGGGTGGAGATGTTAACGAATGTCTCATTCTCATAGGAATGTTATTGGGTAGAGGTGTCAGGGCGCTGCTCATAACTCGCAAACTCATTTCCCGGTAGAGATATTGGGTGAGTGAAGTTTCGGGTAGAGATTTGTGAATTTATCCAAAGTTTAATCCACGAGGATAGCCAAAATTTTGAGTTTTTGAGGAAGCAATTCGCAATTTTATTTGTAATTCGTGAAAAAAAAACAAAACAAAAAAAACGTTTCGAAATTCATCTTGATTCCCGTAACTCTCGATGTTTACCGTGCGCAACTTATTGTTAGTAAATTCCAACCGTGGATGCACACACGATAGATCACGTCACTCTTACCTTGGCGATGATGCATCGAGAGAATCGCAAGAGTCACGTCATCGAACATCGCGAGCGATGCTCTTGTGTCTTTTTCCTTGTGCATGGGCATGCATTAACGATTGCTGACAAACGAAAAGACTTGAACCAGGCACGTTTTAACACGTCGAGGGAACTGTTCAATGCCCTTTTGTTTGCCAGGCCATCGATATATCGCTGAGACTGCAACAACAAGTAAAAATTTGCTCTCTCTCTCTCTCTCTCTCTCTCTCTCTCTGCATCCTTTAGAGTGAGTCATATGTGCCCGTCGTCAGACTCCCCAGTACCCGTTGTGATGTAACTCGACCTCATGATACACGATGACTCTGATGACGATGAAACACACGCTCCTCTCGTCTTGAGTTCTGAAACTTTGCGAGTTCTCGGCTCGCGATTAACTTTGCTTCTACAGAAATTCTCTCTTATCGTAGCGATCTTTCGGGTTCCCTTATCGCAGACGAGTTCATTGACTCTTTTCGTTGAATCTTTCGAGAAAAAATACTCGTTGAGTCTCGGCGGGACATGTCCCGAGGTCCCTATAGATATAATAGCGCTACGCGTTCTTCCCTCAAGCTGAAAAATAAGATTCATCCGCGTTCTCGCTCTCTGCCTTGCGCATATGCTTTTCTGGGTGGGCAGAAGAGTTTTGGTGCCAGGTCGATCGATCGTTTCGGTCAAGTGGTGTGTAGCGCCTTCGTTAGCGCTAAAGTTGGCAAATAGCCTAAAAAGCTTGTCATATACGTTGTCGTATCATTTTTGTCTTCTGCTCTTCCTATCCGCCTTTTGTTTTTGCGATATTATTTCTCGTCTCGCGGAGTTATACAAGAAAAGTCTCTGGAGTAAATTTTCTCTTGATAATGAAAATTCTTGATGAATTCGTCATGGGCTGATCGACACGGGGTATTGTTTCATTAGACTTTTTTAAAACGAACACGGTCTCAATATATCGATTCGGAGGATTGACTCTTTTCATTACTTTACGAATCCAACTTTGCCAATTTTCTCGTACAATTTATTTCGCTTGTTATTCACCTTACATGGAATTAGATCTTGTTGCACATCCGAGACGTTTTTCTCGTTTGGAATTCCACGAAATGAGATACTCAAAGATACACTTGTCTTGCTCTCTTGAAACGAAACAAAACAAAAAAAGGAAAAAAAAAAAAAAATCATGCATACGGTTACATCGGAATTGGCAGTTGGCTCACGCGAGAGCTCACATTAGAGGATTCTTTCTCCATGTTATTTCGCAACTTTTACTCCCTTTTTTTTTCGTCTGCCGCTTGCCCATTTCGTTTCGTTTCTTTCCCTCCTACTTCGTCTTGATCATCGTCGTTTCTTTTTCGCTTGCGAATATCCTCCCTCTCTCTCTCTATATATATATATATATCTCTCTCTCTCTCTCTCTCTCTCTCTTCGTCGTTTTGCTGCGTGTCCAAGGACACTGATGAGACCACGAAGACGCGGAAAAATAGTTGAAAAAGACGGAGAAACGCGAGTGAATTGGGACCGAGAAGTTTGTGAAAAGGAATCGAACGTTGGGAAAGGTTTTGTCGGCGGGATGATTATGATGATTATATATGGGGCTGATGATACCGAACGTGTGTCTTTTTTTTTGTTTTGTTTCTTTCGAAACGGAAGAACGACAACGACGAACGCGCAAAACGACCGACAACGACGCGAATGATGATGGCCGTAGGCGATTCGCGATCGCGGTTCTCACACGCATCGCCGACCGATCACGCGATTATTCGAATCATTTCGTCTGTAATTGACTCTCGAAAGGCAACAATTATCCGCACATGTTCCCCTCAACATTGCAATGTGTATATACACATGTATATATTTATATATGTCTCGTAACATCTCGAGTCTTCCTCGGATATGTGAGTTCCGGTCTTTTATTTATTTGCTTCTCAAAGTTGAAATGCCGGAATTAAATATGGCGGCGACAATTATGGCTGAAGAAAAAAAAGAGAAAAAGAAAACAAAAAAAAACAACAACATTCAATATATTTTCCCGCTGAAATTTCGGGATTCTCAATGATTGAGCTGAATGTCGACGCGGGATATTATTCTTCGTAGATCGATGAATAAGATAAGATCGTTCCGAATTGCACTTGCATTTTGAGAATCGACAAAAATTGTATGAAAAATCGTATTAACATGAAACTATTGAGCGGAACTTCAAAGTTCATAAAGGATTATTAACAAGAATATGAGCACAAACTCGAGTCGCAATTCCATCGTTGAGCGAATTTACAAAAAAAAATTTTAGTGAGCCAAACCATATGGTTTTTTTTTGCAAATAAAAACGCTAAGAAAAAATGGCATTTCTTGTTATTTTCCCCGCGGGAATCCTATTTTGTTGAGACTTTTCCTCGCTGATCCATCGGAATTTCGCTGCGTATCCAGTAGCTGCTTTTTTTTTTCTCTCGAGAAAGATTCTCATTAAAAAATCCCTAGAAACGCATTGTTTTTTTTTTCTCCTCCCCTCGTATAGTCGTCAACCGCTTGAGACACAGGTGGTCAATAATTGGAGGCGCGATAAAAACAACGCTGTCTTTCGTATAAATGCGTGCGTCCATCTTTTGCTGTGAAACGAGAGAGTGCGGTATATACGCGTGAACGTGAATGCACGCGGGCATATACAACAGAGTCAAGAAAACACACACACACACACGCACACACACACATAGGAAAGTCTCTATGAGGACTCGAGTGTACATTTACGAGCGTGTTAAACGATCGAGTTATCCACCGTTGCATCCATAGTCAGCCATATAGACCTGCCGCGAGAATCCTAATTTGTCTCGCGTCTCTAGCACGCATCCACCTTTTGCACGAGTTCTCATCGATCCCGTAGCTGCACTATACGCATACATGCATGCATAAAAGAATAAGCTGCTGCTCTATGTTTGTTCGCGTTTCATTAATTTGACATGTGCTTTCCCACAATTTCCAAATAAGACAATTCATAAAGGCATCGAACCAGATTGATCCATGACCTTTAAGGGGATATCATGTTTCTCCGAGGTCTTTGTTTTAGATATCCATTGCAACAATCGTGGTAGGGTTGAGGTATGAAAACGATACTTTCAGTATATAAAGCTTGGATCATTGCCCGCAAAATGCTTCATTGACGTTTTTTCAAATAAACACATATATAGTATATAACTGTAATAGAGAAGTTAGTAAATCACTGCGAAAAGCTTGCGCGCAGGATTTCTCACGACAGACTTATACGATTGAGCTGAAATTTTAATCACACATGTTGAAAGAATGTGGCGAATCAAAATGATGTACCTGTTTTGAATTTCACCGAGAATCGACCAATTGGCAGTGGATTAAACATCTTTGTTTCTCGATATTTTGATTCTTACTGGTGCATAATATTAGGGACCGTGCACGCTAATACACTCTCACCAAAGCGCTTCTGTGCAGTCGTGTACATGCATAAATTTTTCCCCAGCAAATTGTTCGTTCTGGACTGTAGATGTCGCAACTAGTATGCATGTACACGAGTACACATTCTTACTTTCGTGGGAGTGTATTAATGTGCATCGGTCCCTATACCGTATCTTAAAAATCAACCAATTAATCAAGTTTCCGGTTCATCATTTCAAAGTGGATGACTTGAGCAATTTTTGTCGAAAATTTGATCCAGATCGGTCCAACGACTCTGGAGATATCCTGCG
Source organism: Rhorus exstirpatorius (assembly GCA_963564615.1). Classification (NCBI taxonomy): domain Eukaryota; kingdom Metazoa; phylum Arthropoda; class Insecta; order Hymenoptera; family Ichneumonidae; genus Rhorus; species Rhorus exstirpatorius. The sequence continues at coordinate 15,186,681 of OY751313.1, read as the reverse complement.
CGCAAGCTTTTCGCAGTGACTTACTAACTTTCCTATTACGTTTTTATACTTTAAAAACGTCTATGAGGTATTTTGTAGGCAATGATCCAAGCTTTTTACCCAACGAATCGTGCTCACCTCAACCCAAACCACTATTTTTGTTATAGACCTCTAAAATAAAGGCCTTGGAGACGCGTATAATATGTGCCCAATCAACGAAAAGCATGTTCAACAGAACCTTCGACTAAATCGAGTCGATGCTCTAACAAGCTTGAATCAAGAATATTTGGAGCTATTCGGAGCTAACGTTCAATGTGGAAATCAATTGTGTTTGCTACACTAAGAGACAAAAATAATGATCATCGAAACAAATTTATGGTTCAAAAAGACTGCAGCTTGATTTTTTTTTTCGAATTGCCAGTACAAATTGTACATATTTGGGGCAACTCGATGATATATAACTTCCGGCAGTTTTATTATTTTTTCGCCATAGCAATGATATATATCATTTGTTAATTTTTAATTAAGTCTCAAAATTGGATTTTGACTGACAGTGTCGTATACGTCCATTGATGCAAATTTTGTTTCGTCATACTTTCCTTTTTTTTTACCGACTCACATTTCGTATTTTTTCTACCGTTTTAAATTAATCGATAAATTTTTTTCATTTATATACTTATAATTAATATCATTCGAAAGATATATTTCGACAGGACAAGTCAACACCGGTAGCTCTGGTAATTCAAAACCTTTTGTGTTGGAGTAACGTAAGCCCTACGCATATCGCGAATTCCCAACATGATTTTTATTATTATTATCATTATTGTTTTCTATATATCAGTAACTAAGTCAGACAGTAGCGATTGTGCCAAGTCTGAGAATGATATCGTGTGCATAATTATAATATACAGACAGATAAAAATACCTATATTGCGCGTATAGTAATGCGCGTGCACCCGCGAAGCGAATATATGTACATCGAGCGTGAGTCGATTACTCAAGTACTCCGAAAGGGGCCGGGGGGGGGGGGGGGGGGGGGGGGTTAACCATCGACGAATACGAGCTCTTGGATTACGTACGAGGCCTACAAAAAGTCAGACCGGAATACCGTTTCCTGTTTGCCGTGCTCGCTCAAGAGACTCTCTTTGCCAGTTTGCACTCTCTTTATTGCGAGATTCCCTCCCCCGTCCCTCTCCCAGGTACGTGGAGAGTACGCAATGATTATAAAGATATTTCGATATTATTTTCATATCTCTGGCTGATGAATTACAATGTCATGAATACAAAATAGTACGTTGAATCGTAGAATCGAATAAAATCGTGCTCCCTATTCAATATGATATGTTAATTTGAAAAAAAAAAGATCGTTTATGCATTTTGGCCCCAAATAATTTGGTTCGCTGAAATTAATTTTTTTTTTCTCGAACTCTATAGACGAGGAAAAAAAATTGAGTTGGTTTCACAACGCCTGCGCGGTTACGGACGTTCAAACGAATTTTTGTTTGGTAAAATTAAAAAAATTAGTTTGTTCAACGATAATTCGCCTCGGACGATCGAAATATCGTTGAGGCAAACGAAATTTTTGTTGTACTAACTAACAAGATGATCCATTTTCATTATGTAATAATACTCTTATCTTATCGTTGAAAGACCAGGTGTATCCTTTGACTGACGCACCAGTTATAACTGATTAACTCAGTCGCAAGACCCATAAGAATAGCCCTGAACGAGAAACTTTTCGTAATATATATATATATTAGTGTGTGTGGTGAAAAAAGAGATGTCTGTAATATAGTTACGTAATAGCGCAATTAGGTACGTGTTTGCGGGTATAGTTTCGTTTTAGCACGTACTCCCGCTTATATTTCTCTCCTTGCGTGTACCTTCGCGCGTTTTATCTATATAATACGCATGCAGATATGTGCGTAACAGGAGTGCTTAATCGTTCGCGGTGGAAAACAAGGTATAAAAGATAATTTGCCTCGTTCATTTCCCACGATTTCAAACGGATATAATATGTTGCCACTTTCTTGCATCGCTACAGAGCAATTTCTTGTTAACATTTAAAAAAATATATATCATTTACGTACATATATATATATACTCCATTTTAAATGCATGAAAAAAACGTATTGCAAAATGTGATTCATTTTTTTCATAATTTTTTTTGTAAGTATAATCAGACATACCCTTATTTTGCATTATAGCATAAAAAAACTCGTGGTCGAGATAAATTAATGTTTGATCCAAATCATTTATCAGTGAAATCTTTGGAATTTTCTGATTTAGACAAGTCAATTACTGCGAATAAAATAATCGAAAACTGAGCTATCGATCAAACGATATGGTAAAACAAAAAGTAAAAGTCCCTGTCGGATTTTATCATCGATCCCTTTTCCCACGTATCGTTGAAATAAATATCACTTTTCGTATATTTCAATAAAAAATGAAGGTAAAAATTTATTATCCCTTCCCATTTGTCAGCAAACTCTTTTGAATTTTTCAATGTACAGACGGATCAATGCTGCCAAAAGTTTTAGCCAACGACCTATTACGAATTAAAAGAGAGAGAGAGAGAAAAAAAAAACAAACAGTCGGTGATCTGGATTTAACATTCCTCTGCTGCATAAAATTGTAATAAATATGCAAGTTTCATGGAACTTTGAGCAAAATATTTTGTGTGTATATTCGTCAAATAAATCGTGAAGAGAAAATTTCCCAGAGCGCTAGGAAGAGGCAAAACCTGCAGGGGGTTGCGTATAGTAAATACTTCAATTGCACAGGCAAATTGCTGCGAAATTGCACTACAATTTTATTTTTGATATACCCGCAGAGCAATACAGATCACAAGTAGATAAATCAATGATCCATTTTAATTTGATCCAATTCAATTTGAGTTTCTAATTGGCTTGAGCCTTAAACCGGTAAAATTTGCCATCGAGTCCCAAAAAACCATTGGCGTTTTTCGCCATTCGATCGATAACGTGCATGGTTATCGAGTTCAATGATAGGCAGATATTTCACTCATCTTCAATTTTTTTCTATCACGCTATCACAATATTGTTTCCCAGCTATGACGAACTGTTTCAGATTCCCCTCTAACTCTGGATCCGATACACCCTGTTGAATCATTCGGATAAGAAGCTAACTAGAAACTTTAACGTTTAAACCAACAAAATATTCTCTGTGGGTGAATGGATAAGACCTCTAGAACTTTTTTTGTTCGACGAACTTTTCGTATGCCCTTCCGAAACAGCCAGTGGTTGGGGTCACCAACCCAGTTAGTTGATGGTAATTTCTCGATAGACTATATATGGCACGACTATATATGGTATTTCTAGGTAGACTATATATGAAGTATGTAGGTACATTGAGAGAAATTGTGATCATAAAGACCCTCTTAGCCCTTTTGGGAGTGCAACTACATTCTTTCGTTGGGTTATCCATTGTTTTTTTGAGTCCCAACGTTATCATAGTCGATTGAACTGTAAAATATGATGCACCGTACTGCATACTCCAGCTGATATGAATTCCAACACAGCTAGTTCGTGGAAATTTCTGGACATAAACTATATAAAGCGCAGTAACATTGAGAGAAATTGTAATCGAACTACAGACCCTCTATTGCCTTTTGGAGGGGTGTGACATGCATTTCGAATCCTGATGGGGACTATGCACTTCTGATACTGGAAAATCTATATGGTCCAAATTCGCACCAATTTCTCTATGTCAATGAAACCTGCTATATATGTATCTCATCTTGGTATAGAGTTGCTCGATTGACAGCTCATTCCAATCAACTTCTCAATCGTCCACGATCTATATACATCGCTCGATGGAGAGATGGAGAGAGAAAGAGAGAGAGAGAGAGAAAGAGAATTCTGTGCGATGCATAAACTCTGGCGTTGATTCGTAGTACTGTGAGATAGATTGGCGGGTGGTTATGGGGAAGGGAGGAGGTGTTATCGATCGATATAAGCGGAAATTCAACGGACACAGGTTTGTCGTCGTGTGTACGCGTCAGAGTGGGTGGTGAAAACGTCCACCCACATTCACAAACATTGCATACACGAGTATGGACATAGGCGGAGGTGAATCAGTGGGGAGTGAGGGGGGAAGCGATGATTCGCACGACCCCGCACCAGGATACGTGAACTCGGTTTCGCGGAAGCCTCGTTACCCTGGTCTCACCCGCAGTTTGCTCGGTATACCAACCGCGGCTCGAGCGGCAAGTGAGTCGCGATGTATCAGACATCACCTCGTTCTCTTTCTGGGCTTCCACTCCATTTCTCTTGTTCTTTTCTCTCTTTCGATTTTTCGATCTTCTTTCCTCTTTCCCCACCTCCTTTAATCCTTTTTCATGGTCCCTCCTACGTTTTCTGCCTTTTGCTAAGTCTCTACCTCGATCTTTGGCTTTCTTGCTCTCATCTTTACTCCTCCTCCTCCTCCTCATCTCCCTTGTATCTTCTCTTTCTCTCGTGCTTCTCTCCTCGTCTCGATGTTACGCGGCTCTCTCTCTTCCTTTCTCTGCATCTCTTCCTCTCGCTCGCGTCTTTTTCGCTCTCTGCGCTCCTTCTCGCGGATTCTCATGGACCGCAGGAGGAGGTGGAGGACGACGCAAGAGAAAGGGAGAGCGGCAAAAGGGTCACTATGTATAATGATATATATACATATATATTTATACTCTTGCAAAAGTGGGCACTTTTTCGCTGTCTCCCTTGCTCTGGTTGCGCGAGAGGAGGCGAACGTGCCGCGCGGTTATGACTCCCTTTGTTCCGAGAGGACGACGACGACCACCTCCGCGCGGTGGCCGACGACGAGAGGATTTCTCTCCCTCGCAGGGCTCGCACACACACACACACACACAACTGCTCCCTTCGCTTGTATATTCCAAGTTCGTGCACACGCGTATCGCAACCCGCACACGTACATTATTTGACCTGGGAGAGCGAGAAAACGAAACGGGTTACTCCTCGAAGATTGTACATCCGTTTTAACTCTCTCTCTCTCTGTCTCTCTCCCTCTCTCTCTCTCTCTCTCTCTCTCTCTCTCTCTTGTGACTGAGAACCAGCCGCCCTCGACGCACCAAAAGTTCGTACAAAGGATTACGAGAACAAAAACTCTCATTGTTTCTTTTTCTTCCTCTCGTACGTTATTACTTGCAATGAAATCTTTCGTCAGTTAGATTCTCATTGTTCCTTGCAAATTGTCGTTTTTCATTTTTCTTTCTTTTCATTATTCTTCTCATTAACAATGAATTCACGTTGCAATGAACCTTTTTTACAATTACCACGTGATGCTGCGAAAAGAAAAAAAACGTGAAAAAAAGTATCAAAAATCGCAAATTCACACATTGTTTTCATGCAATTCCTTATTTTTTTGCTACAATGTCGCTGAGCAAACGAAGCTTTCTCCGAAAACAAAAAAAAATCAAATTTCATTAATCTGGTAATTTTTTAACGCAATTAATATTTTAAAAAATTGATCGAAAATTGAACAAAGTTTTCGAGAAATCCGGTGACAAAACTCAATCGATTTATTCATTTTGTATGGGGAGGGGGAGGGGGGGGGGCTCATTGAGGTGATCCGTAAAATTGGGCGATTCCCAAATTTTCGTTTCATCTCGAATTTCACCGTTTCTCCCGTTGTAAAATCGAGGAAGAGAAAGAAGAAAAGTGAGAGGTACGTCGACTATTCGAGGGCATACGCGGCCATATCACGTGTGCTCGCTCAGTGCGATGCGGGTGGTATCTTTGTATGCCGACAATATATACGTGTCTGCACACGCATATACACGTGTTATAATGTTGCAAGCGATTCGAGGAACTGAAAGCGCGACCGTGCACTCGGGGAAACAAAGGAGAGTTCAGAGGAAACTTTTGCCTATAGCTGTATCGTCGATCCATAAATGTGTGCATTAGTTGGTGCAAATTTGAACCACCGTTTTACTTTCAGACCTTTTTTTGCCCCCATCCCCCTCAACAAACAAATTGGCCACGAGAATAGGATAAATCGATGGTCCGCGTTACATTCGGAGCGATGGTAAGCTCAGATTTTTGCGGTTTAGGAATGAAAATTTGACCACGATAGCTCAGCTAAAGTCCAATTCAAGTTTCTCACTGCATTTGAGCCCCGTGATCTGCGGCTCTTTCGTCAAACGGACGGTCCTGATAAACGTATATAGTTCGACTTCAATTTTATTTTAATCCAATTTCGATGTAAAATCACCGTCATTCTCATCTCAGTTGCCCTTTATAAGTGACTCGACGAGCAAATGACATCATCCAATCGTGTCAATTGCGAATTAATCGCTTTTTTGTGGCCAGCTGTTTGGTCATATTTTTTAAATGATCTGTAAATCCAACGATCGGACGGACTTGGAATTAGAATTTTTGTTTAAATTTGATTCACGACATGAATTTACTTAGTTACGATATGGGCGATAATTATACTTTTTCGGGTATGATTTGGGTGTTTTGTTTTGGTAAGAATTTTGAGCATTTCGCAATGGAATAATGCAAAAAATCAAGCATTCGGAAGATCCTGAAAACTTTGATTTTGAATAAAAATAATACTGAAAAGTTATTAAAAAATTGGTTTTTAAAAAAATAATTGTGAAAAAAATCATCAGACATTTCTTTTTCTCTTCGGCTCGTATGAATTTGTCGATTTTATTTTTAAACTGCGTTAAAGAATTTTTTATAATTTTCCCTTTTTTCTTTTTTTTTAAAAAAAAAAAAGATAATCATTAACTCTTCATTCAAAGACCCGAAAACGTTTTCAGTACAATTTGTGACCTCTCTACGAAAATATATCCAAAATTTGAGATCTTTCATATCCTCTTCTTGAAATTTGAAAGAAAAAAAAATGTAAAAAAAAATTCACGCCTATTCAATCAAATGAAAATAATTCATTTTAAACAATTCTTTCAAACGAATTTCTCAATAACTTTTTGACATTATTTTTATTGAAGATTAATGCTTCAAACATCTTGGATATCGTTGATTTTTCTTTTTTTTTTCCAATTTTTGTCGCATAGCGAAGTACGGAAATTCATTTCGTTGGGAATATATTATATGTATAGCATTCGAAAGTTCGTGGTTAGAATACGATGATTTATGGTCATTTTCATACCGGTCCATTTTGCAACGCACAGTCTTAACAAAAATTTCTCTACACTGCGTTGAATATCACCTGGGTCGTATTAGCACCAATTCCTCGCTATAACTAAAATTAAATAGGCAAATTGGTTCATGAAAATTTTAGCTCTTACGTTATAACATCGTCCGTTGCGAATAAATGTGTAAATCTACTTGATGTCACAGACTACGTACAGAACTGCATGACTTTGGGTGCACTCACCTCTTCACTGGCCTCTTCATGTGCTTGAATTTGCCGGAAATTCATGCATAGTTCGTAATTTTTCACGCGCTATATACCAATGTATAGCGATAAACTGGTATAACGTTTGATCGATCGTTTGAACTATACTTTGGGGTCTATTAAAAAAAAAAAAGGTGCATAGGGTAATAGTCAGATATATCTACAATCTATATACACCCTCGGATAAATGAAAACATTGAATGAAAAAATTATAAATAAAATAAAATATTACCCAAAATGCTTTTTCATTGTATCTCACATTTGTGCAATCCAATGTGCATGAGTTTTTGAGTATCCCCAAAAATTTGGTAAGTCATATAATTGATATACGAATTCGTACGAATCTCCCTGAATTTGACGTTTTCAATTCAAAATTTTTTTTGTCCCCCCTTTTTCATTTTACGTCCTCTAGTCCAGTAATTCTAGCCAAAAAAGTAGGTTCATTATGCAATCTTCTACAGAATTGATTTTACTATTGAAAAAGATTCAGGGGTATTCCCTGAGTGTAAATTCAAGTTGGCCGGACGCGGGGGGGGGGGGGGGGGGCTCGAGCTTCAGCCGCCATCTTGGAAAACACGTTTTATCAAATATCTCGCGAACCGTGCATCGTACGACAAAAATAGTAGAGGCCTTTTTTGAAGATAGTAAAATTCCCTGCAACTTTTATTGAAAACTTTTTCCTGTGTAGTGCATTGTTTCTTATTTATAGCGCGGCGAACTTCCAAACATTACCAATTTACTGTTACATCAACCGTTAATCTTTTGACCGCCGGAAAGTCTTATTATAAGACGCTACCTGTTGATGAAACTTGTTCATTCATATTTCTTGGGTTTGACCCTAACGAAGTTCCGATCACGCAGGTAGCGTCTTATATAAGACTTGCCGGCGGTCAAAAGGTTAACTATTTATTTGGCAATAACAATGTTTGAAAAAGTTTGTCGCTCTATAAATAAAAAACCATGCACTATACGGGAAAAATTTTCAGCTAATAGTTGTAGAGAATTTCATTGTCTACAAGAAAGGTCTTTGCTATTTTTGTCGTAAGACGGCACGGTTTACGAGATATTTGATAAAACGTGTTATCCAAGACTGCATCTGAAGCTCGACTCCTCCGCGTCTCTTCAAAACTTGAATTTACACTCAGGGGACATCCCTGAACCTTTTCCAGAATCAAAATCAATTCTGCAGAAGATTGCAGAAAAAAAAATGGCTAGAATGACTGAACTATACTCTGTTACTATTCCGAGATGTATAAGAGAATCCAACCGTATAGTAGTCCCGTTAAATATCTCTTGCTCGCACTCTCTTTTCATCTCGTTTCTCACGGCGCTACTTTTTCTTACTTGCACATGTGCGATCGTAGCCAGAAGCTCTGACAGCAAGAGCAGGCCGGTTGTGTACTTGCGGTAAAGAGCTTCTTTCCTAAACAGGGAAAAACCAGCTGTGACACGGGTCTCGGGAACAAAATCCCACCGTCTCACCGATATCCCGTTCGAAATTGTTCGATTTTCCGTAGTATTTTATTATACATGGTTTTTTTTTTTTTTTTTACAATGCCAAGCCCTCCTTCGCCTTTCACGTATCACGTCTCCTTGAGATTTTCATATTTCGTTTCACTTTTTCCTCATGGACCGCGCCGTATCGCATTTGTACGCGAGGGTACAGGGAAACTGCCGAAAACCTGGCAGATACATCTCTCGCTATATACTTTACTAAATCACGACCTAGACTATATATTTTACCAAATGTCCGTTGTCTTGCCACTGGAAATTTTGAAAAAAAAAACGCGCTCTAATTGGCGAATAAAACAGCACGGAAATTCCGATATTTTCGTTCCAGACGTACGAAATAATTTAAAAAAAAATAACCGATAGAAGAAGAAAAAAATTTGATGACATCTACTTTGGTAAAATTGTTCTTTCTCGTTCGTGTTGCACATCTGACCCGGATCCTTCTAACCCGCGTCTTCATTCTATTTAAAGTTTATCGCGCAGACGAAAGAATTTCGACTGATCAAATAAATAGTACCTTTGAACGATAAAAATATTTTATCACGGAATGTCTCGCGTTCGTCGTATTCAAAGTTTCACGATCGTCTAACTGCACTTACATACAGATCGAGGGCCATTTAAATGTCAGAGTAATTGTGTCGTTATCAAAGGGAATCGATCATTGGTTTATTGTAAATGCAAAAATACAATAAAATTTTATTACACGATATCGAATAATATCGATTAATTGGCGCAATGCAATAATGATAATAATAATAAAAAATTTCGAATAATTAGCGTACACAATTATTCGATATTGATGAGCGATATTGTCGAAAGGAAATTTCCTTGAGAATTTGCCAGTTTATTATTATGCTTCGCCCCCATTCCGCGGTCTCTTCTTTCGCATCTACGTTTTTTTTTTACCCTCTTCATTTCGTCTTGATGAGGACGATCCCGGCTGATGGGGAATTCGAAAGAATGGGGCAAGGGCAAAGAGGGAGAGAAGAATTGGCTGTTGAAACGGGTCCTCAAAAGCCCTATATGAAGCAAACCGCGAGGAATCTCTCGAGCCACAGTGACTAGAGAAAGCAAATGAGAGAGTCTAGTCTAGACTTTTCTGCCGTAGTACTTTTTTTTTTTTTTTTGTACAGAATATATGGTATACAAATGATGAGGTATTCCAGACGAAATGGGAGACAAAATGTGATCCTGTGAACGCTCTTAAATTCATCCATAATTTTTTATATCATTTCACCTGCTCTAAAAAATCCTCTGAATTTTTTTCCCAATCGTTTAAATCCAAAACTTTTTTACCCCTGTCGAAAAATCTGAAAAAAAAAATCTGGTGTTGTAGAAAAAAAGGACACGCTAGCGGCTCTTTAAAAAGTGGGATGAGGATTTCTTTTTTTACTTGGCAAGGTTTTAAAAAATTTCTGAATTTCTCCTTTTCTGTATCTCGTACGTATATGTATGCATATACGTATACCCTCTTGAGAGAAATGAGTGAAAAAAAAAATGATGGAGGTCACGTTAACGAAACGAGGAATCATCGCACACGCCACATTACCTTACATGCATATATATATATATATATATATATATATATATATATATACAACGTCGGTAGTCACAATTTCCGTTCCACTTGACACTTGTCCCGGAACGGAAACCCTTTCGCTCACGGAATTTTATCACGCATATATCCACACTCTCGTATTTATGTGTCCATGTAGGAGAGTGCGACGTACTTTTATGTATATACGATACACCCAACAGATGCGGACGTAATATTCGAATATATTTTGCCAATAGACTTGTCCATGCCAATTCGTAACAAAAAAAAAAGTGGTTTGCTTAACTTTGTTTTTTTTTCGAATTAAAATAACTTCTATTTTATTTTAAAATTAAAAGAGGCCCTTTTTTACCGAATTAATATAACCGAAAATATAATCAAAACTGCATCGGTCGGGTTTTGCTCACTTTACTTGTGCCCTCGTGCGAATGAGAGACAGAGCATTGGGGAAGAGTGGCTGCGTTAAATATTCTGGAATGAAGGACGTGAAATGGCATATGGAAACTACAAGGGACAAGGGAATGAGGGAATAGGGAAAGGACGCAGTATGATTGGGGGAGGAAAAACAAATTCAGCAACGGTAACGTGCAATTATCAATTTGAATTAAAAAAAAAAAAAGGATTTTAGCTCGAAAAATATATCGTCTAGAATCGGCACAATGATGTAGATGAAATTTTGGACCAGATCCAAGACAAACGTTGTATAGTCGAGTTGACATGAAATGGTCCATATATACATATGCGAGACTCCAGGCTAGGATCACAGGTGCACAAATGTACTATGTGTTAGCTTTTGGCTTATGAGAAAACATAGAGCAGATTTTCCCTTGCAACATATTGCATGCACCATGCACGAGGCATCCGGGCACAAACTCGATCTATCTTTCAACCCTCTTTGGCTTTCTGTCAATGTTTTTTTTTTCAACATTGCTCATACGATTAAAAAAAAAATACTCTCCCCGAAGTAATTTCGTTGTTGTTTTTCAAAAACATACTCAACCTCTCGAAAAAAAACTTTGCAGTTATTCGAATCGATAAAAATTCGAAAAAAGATAAAAAAAATTATAGAGTATTTTCCTCGGTATTTTCAAAATACTTTAATTGTTCCATAATATAAACCTAAAAAGAATCTTAAAAAGTTATAACAAAAACGAACAAATTTGGGTTCGAAATAAAATTAAAAATTCATAATTTTTGTGGTTCATGATCATTTTTTTTAAGAATCTCTTTAGATTCTTATGATTTGAACTTTTTTTTCGTGCAACGTGTATTAGAAAAAAAAAAAATTATTATTTAATAACAATTGGGGTACATTTTTTCGAACTAGACAGTTCCAGACGTGAGTCTAGCTGGCATGAAATGACTCGTACACATTCGAGGATACATGTTGCTGTATAATACGTGTCTCTTGCAGCACGTAAACTCTGAGCTTGAAAATTAACGAAATGTAATCTAAGAGAGAGAGAGAGAGAGAGAGAGAGAGAGAGAGAGAGAGAGAGAGAGAGAGAGAGAGAGAGAGAGAGAGAGAGAGAACTTCAAAGTCATGAAACTCATTTCAAGTACCTTTGCCCTATGCATCCCTATTAACTATGTAAATATCTGTTTACCATCTGCTTGTAATACACCTCGATCCTTGCCACAGCAATGTTACGTCTTGTACGAGGCAAATGATGCACATATGTGGCCTCGGTGTTGAACATATAGTTGCTTCCTATGCGGAAGCTTAGGAGACGTTCTCGCATTACCAGCTATATATACAGCATAAAAATCCTTTAAAGGCGCACATACGTCTCTAAGGCCTTCATTTTAACGGTGTATTGCAACAATAGTGGTGGGGTCGAGGTGAAAATGATACTTTCAGTAGAAAGCTTGGATCATTGCCTACAAAATGCCTCATTGATGTTTCTCAAAATAAACATATACCATAGATGTAATAGGGTAAGTTAGTAAGTCACTGCAAAAAGGTTTGCGCGCAGGATATCTCCAGAACCGTTGGACCGAGCTGAACCAAATTTTGCACAAAAATTTCTGAAGTTATCCACTTTGAAATGAACCGGAAACTTGATCCATCGATTGATTTTTAAGATACAGTATATTGTGCATCAATAAAAGCCAAAATATCAAGAAACACATATTTAAACCTCTGCCAATTGGTCGATTCTCAGTAAAATTCAAAACTGGTCCATCATTTTGATTCGCCACATTCGTTCAACGTGTAGTTAAAATTCGAGCTCAATCGGATTTTAGTCTGTCTTGAGAAATCCTGCGCGCAAGCTTTTCGCAGTGACTTACTAACTTCCCTATTATAGCTATACCATATGTGTTTATTTGAAAAATGTCAATGAGGCAGTTTGTATGCAATGATCCAAGCTTGCTACTGAAATTATCATTTCCACCCCTACCCTACCACTATTATTGTAATAGACCCCTAAAATAAAAGCCTTAGAGACGTATGTGCCCCTTTAAAATACATGAGATCTTCGCCTAGTTGAACGTTTCGAAATTTGCCAAAGCACTAACTTTCATGATTTGCGAGTGTTTATACTCGACAACCCCATTACCGTAACTTCTCTCTCTCTCTCTCTCTCTCTCTCTCTCTATCTCTCTCTCTCTCTCTCTCTCTCTCTCTCTCTCTCTCTCTCTCTCTCTCTCTCTCTCTCTCTCTCTCTCTCTCTCTCTCTCTCTCTCTCTCTCTCTCTCTCTCTCTCTCTCTCTCTCTCTCTCTCTCTCTCTCTCTCTCTCTCTCTCTCTCTCTCTCTCTCTCTCTCTCTCTCTCTCTCTCTCTCTCTCTCTCTCTCTCTCTCTCTCTATCTCTTCTCTATCTCTATCTCTATCTCTATCTCTATCTCTATCTCTATCTCTATCTCTATCTCTATCTCTATCTCTATCTCTATCTCTATCTCTATCTCTATCTCTATCTCTATCTCTATCTCTATCTCTATCTCTATCTCTATCTCTATCTCTATCTCTATCTCTATCTCTATCTCTATCTCTATCTCTATCTCTATCTCTATCTCTATCTCTATCTCTATCTCTATCTCTATCTCTATCTCTATCTCTATCTCTATCTCTATCTCTATCTCTATCTCTATCTCTATCTCTATCTCTATCTCTATCTCTATCTCTATCTCTATCTCTATCTCTATCTCTATCTCTATCTCTATCTCTATCTCTATCTCTATCTCTATCTCTATCTCTATCTCTATCTCTATCTCTATCTCTATCTCTATCTCTATCTCTATCTCTATCTCTATCTCTATCTCTATCTCTATCTCTATCTCTATCTCTATCTCTATCTCTATCTCTATCTCTATCTCTATCTCTATCTCTATCTCTATCTCTATCTCTATCTCTATCTCTATCTCTATCTCTATCTCTATCTCTATCTCTATCTCTATCTCTATCTCTATCTCTATCTCTATCTCTATCTCTATCTCTATCTCTATCTCTATCTCTATCTCTATCTCTATCTCTATCTCTATCTCTATCTCTATCTCTATCTCTATCTCTATCTCTATCTCTATCTCTATCTCTATCTCTATCTCTATCTCTATCTCTATCTCTATCTCTATCTCTATCTCTATCTCTATCTCTATCTCTATCTCTATCTCTATCTCTATCTCTATCTCTATCTCTATCTCTATCTCTATCTCTATCTCTATCTCTATCTCTATCTCTATCTCTATCTCTATCTCTATCTCTATCTCTATCTCTATCTCTATCTCTATCTCTATCTCTATCTCTATCTCTATCTCTATCTCTATCTCTATCTCTATCTCTATCTCTATCTCTATCTCTATCTCTATCTCTATCTCTATCTCTATCTCTATCTCTATCTCTATCTCTATCTCTATCTCTATCTCTATCTCTATCTCTATCTCTATCTCTATCTCTATCTCTATCTCTATCTCTATCTCTATCTCTATCTCTATCTCTATCTCTATCTCTATCTCTATCTCTATCTCTATCTCTATCTCTATCTCTATCTCTATCTCTATCTCTATCTCTATCTCTATCTCTATCTCTATCTCTATCTCTATCTCTATCTCTATCTCTATCTCTATCTCTATCTCTATCTCTATCTCTATCTCTATCTCTATCTCTATCTCTATCTCTATCTCTATCTCTATCTCTATCTCTATCTCTATCTCTATCTCTATCTCTATCTCTATCTCTATCTCTATCTCTATCTCTATCTCTATCTCTATCTCTATCTCTATCTCTATCTCTATCTCTATCTCTATCTCTATCTCTATCTCTATCTCTATCTCTATCTCTATCTCTATCTCTATCTCTATCTCTATCTCTATCTCTATCTCTATCTCTATCTCTATCTCTATCTCTATCTCTATCTCTATCTCTATCTCTCTCTCTCTCTCTCTATCTCTCTCTCTGTGCTTGGCACTTTAACAACGTATACTCCGAAACTTTGTGTTTACGTATGTACATTATTGCGAAGGTACCCAAGCTGGAGTAAAGAGGATATGCAATTAATAAAGTCTCATTAACCAAACCACCGTGCAACGAAACTATCCTTGAATCATCGGCAGCAAAACATTTTCATTAACCCTTAAAACTCCAAAATTCACATGGTCCTTCAAGGAAAATGATCGAAACTTTGGATTGGACATTGAAAAAGAAAGAAAAAAATTTCACAACGATGGATCACGTTATTTGAATCGTTTTTGTCAATCTTTCTTTTCCATTTCAATCGGCGAAGTATTTACCGTGATGGACGAGGAAAAATAATTTTTCTATTACTTCAAAGACGTCTCTCGGACGAGAGGGGTGTCTGGTTATTATTAAATTCCCAGTTTCCTCTATCTCTCTCTTCTTCTTTCTTTATTTACGCGTTTCTTTATATTTATTTATTTTTTTCTTTTTTACCACAACGGGAATCTTCTTGACGACACAATGGATGTAGGATCATCTCGATTTTTCCATCGCTGCTGATTTTATTCTCTGGTTCGCCGGTTCTATTGGACTTTCCGTATATAAAACCGGTCGAATCTCTATATCGATATCATACGTTATTGTTGTACGTACATACCGATGCTTGAAATCTTCTCTCGAGTCTCCTCAGCACGCTATGTCGTATTGGTAAAATTGTCAATGGGAATTTTAAAAGATTATCTCGGGCATTTTTCGTTGCAAAATATTAAAAATAATAATTATAATAATTTTCGTAGACGCGAATGAATTAATTCGTGTCACGATTCATCTTCATCATCATTATCATCGTGGTTTCGTCGTTGTTCTTTTTTGTTTTGTTTTCGCATCAAGCAATTCTCGCACGCACAACGCGATAGAGAATCATTGTCGTCTCGAGTACCTCTTTTTTTGTTCTCTCTCTCTCTCTCTCTCTCTCTCTCTCTCTTTTTCACTCCCTTTTATTCTCCACTCCCCGGTTACTTTTTATGAATACCAATCGGTGCGGATTCTTCTGTTCTGAATATTCAGCATATACGTGATAACTCCTCTCGTCTGCGGAAAATTTCTTTCCTCGCCTTTTTTTTCTTTTAGTCGACAAGCTTCTTCATAGTCGCATGAGAAAATAATTTTGGATCAACATTTTTTCATTCATTTTTCACGTAAAAACAAAGTATTTACGACAAATGTATATCGTAAATATATTATTAGAAATGGAAATTACTGATGTGAAAAACTTCGAAATTTTTTCATTGCTTTCCCGCATAAATTTTTCGTTCGCGAAAATTCGAAAAATTTTATAAATTCTTCGCGGGCAATAAAAAGTCACGGGGAATGAGTGTAGATATGTCAAAGTTTCAAGTTTTTTTTTTTTTTTTTTCGAGAGTATTTGCATCAAAAACGAGTTTTTCAAAAAAGAAAAAAATATATATTTATCTATTAATAGCGATGAAAAACTTTATTTGCATACGTCCATAGAATAGTTTCGAAATTTTTAATTTTATTCGAGGACTAAATTTGTTTTTTTTTTTTTAACTTGTCGAGTCTATATGTAAAGCGATATAAAGAAGAAGATCGTGAAAATTTCAACGAGTTGATAAGATTTCAGTAGAATTAAAAGTGGTCCATTATGGATGAGATCTGCCGGTAATCAACTGGCTTATATACATATATATATACAATATATTTACAGGGTTCGAGAATTGTAAAAAAAAAAAAAAAATTGAGGTGCACAAACACGTGTTGTACATAGATTAGAATTTCAAATCTCTCGTGGATATATTCAACGTTCCAACGTGTTCGTAGCTGCTGCTCGTGATGGTTCTGGTAACGTCTGCTATCTACCCTGTAGAAAATTATGTATATAGTATATATATATATATATATATATATAGTTGTGTATGTGTATATAAATTGCCTCAACACCCCAGACGTCTCGTAACACTCGTAATATCCGCACGGGCTGCTGTTCCCTGCCTATAACCACTCCAGGTGTTACCGGATGCTGGTGCTTCACTCTTTCTCTCCTCTCGTCGACTCTTGGGTCCTCGTATCGCCGTTATAAACCGCGATTCTCTGGCTGGTTTCATACCGGCCAGTGTGCTCTCTGGCCAGCATTAAATTGTGCCCTGCACCCATCGATTTGCATCGAAGCTCTATTGCTATTTGTGCATACACATATATACACCATGGGGGATACATATAAATGAAAAATATCCGATACATAAATGCATGCATATAGTCTTCACGTGTGCTGTAAAGTATTATATGCGATATGCATCTCTCCGAAGAGAGTCATAAAAGATCTTATTTCGTAGTGGCAGGATGATGCAGGTGCAAATAAGAACGAGAGCTAACGTTAATTAAAATTGCCAATTTCATTTTTCATTCGGCGAGAAAGAAAAAAATCGAAAAATTGTCAAGGCAGTTTCGAGTTGGAGAAAAATCTGTGAAAAACTGTTCATACATGTATAGCAACTTCTCGTAAGGTGTCTTGATGTCCGATGATGATGATGATGGTGATAATGATCTCCTCACAGCTGGTGTCTCAGAATTCTAAAATTTCAACTCGATGCTTTTCAAAAAATTATCCGCTATCCTTCCATTTGAGTTTATCAAATGGAAATTCTCCAAGATTCAGGATTCACGCGGAATCCTCTTGAGACACGAGGAGGAGGAGATCTTTGGCCATGAAGACCAATTAGATGTTCGTCGGGATCCAGACTGATCCTTGAGGGGAAATATAGATATAACAAGATGCAAGCTTTGAACTTTTGGACGTTTGCTCGCTCGGAATTTGCAAAGTTTTGAACTCACGTTTGCTACGGTGCAACAAAAGGGGATTTGTCCAATTTTTTTTTTTTTTTTTTCTTTCGCCAAGTGTTTCATTTTTCAAAAATTGAACAAGCTCGAAATCTTTCAAATTTTTATTCTCCGAGGAGCTATCCGGGCAAATTTACTACACGAGAAATTAATAATTCCGATAGCTCTAGCTTTACCGGAGCTGTAAATTTTTCGTGCTCAATTAAAAAACTTTTATCCCGCGAAAAAAAAAAGATGATGAGAATACCGATTGAAAGCTTCCCTCGGATTTTCACAAGAAATTGTAGGAATCCCTTTCTCGGGACTTGGCAAGTAATTCTTGAGAAAATTGTGTTTCGCTTAAGCGAATTCCAGCTGGAATGTGTTGATCGATCGACTCTTTTTTTTTTTTTTTTTTATTCAACTTCGATAAAGATTGAAATGATTTGGAGCAACGAAAAATTGCTTTCTTTTCGAGAATTAATTTTCGTCTCATCGCGATCAGTCAAGCAGGTAGCGGTGGCTCTTAACGAAGCTTGAAAAAACGAGAGACACGCCTGCAGGATTGTGCGTGAGTCGTCTGCGTGTGACTTTTGCCTTCCTCATATCGATCCCTGCTAAATTCTCCACCCTATATAGTTGTTCCTCTAGCTCTCTCTCCCTTCATTCCACAATTCTCCCTGACACTTCCTCCTATTACACACAGACACAGACACACACACACACACACACACACACACACACACACACGCATATGCGTCCTCAAAGCTTTCGCCTCAGACAATATTGAGCCCTGGATGTGAAAGCCAGTCGACAATATAGATCCAGCAAAATAAAGGATTTTTAGGGTCCTCTATGAGATTAATTTTATATTAAACGATGTCTCTCCATAACAAACGAGCGTTCCCTAATTACGAAAATTTTAATGCCAATTTGCACAAAAAAAAGTCATTGCTACGGACTAACTTTAAAAAATATTCCTACAGGAATAAAGTTTGGGATTCGTTATTGTTGCATTGTCCCCCCCCCCCCCTTTTTTTAAAATCTTGTCAGATTGAGCAAGAGACAAGAATCAAAAGTATGATTTCTTTTTCTCCATATTGTGCAGTAATCACAGATAGCTGTCGTATTGAAGAATTTCTGGGAAATATGTTGGAAGGTTTTATAATATCAACGCACAGTCGCGATAGACCGTAGATTCGAAAATTAACGTTTCGACGAACTATCGTATATCGTATATCATATATATATGAGCTTGATGCTATATGCTCTATCACGTACGGCTTCCGTGTAGCCGCGTAGGAGGATCAAACAATCCGACTCCGTGTCCCAGGGGCTACCGCGTGATGTGCAATTCACCACGCATACGCACAGTAGTCAGATATGATTGAGATTCCCAGAAAATTATCGAACCCAATATGGAGTTTTGAAATTTAAATATCAGACTTGCAACAGCTTACGGGGGGGGGGGGGGGGGGATTCGACAGACTACAGGTCAATATGAAAAGAAGATATTTCGAGACAACGAAAGAACGAATTATCGGATAAAAGTTGTTACTTTTAAAAACTTTCTGTACACAGATAATTCCTTCGTCGAATAACTCGTTGAGAGGATGATATATCGTTCTTGTGATATCCCATACAGAACTTTTTCCCTTCGAAAATTCCCTGAGTGGGCATTTTTCAATATGAAACTCCCCCACATACGAATTTTTCTACGTGAAGTGCATTTTAGATCTGGGTCTCTTCTAGGGTTTCTCAATTTAAAAAAAAATGAAACCCCATCTAGGTAATGCGGAGCGAGAGAGAGAGAGAGAGAGAGAGAGAGAGAGAGCGAGAAAGAAAGGAGTATGACGAGCGAAAGGAAAGGGATTTGGATAAAGTGTAAAATTGTGATAGATGTAGGATGTAACCCAAATGGAATATTCGATGGAACAAGTCGGGTAATCCCTAGAAAGATTGTAAAGAAATTTTCCTACGTGGAATTCTCTGCAACGAAAATTTTCCTCAAATCCCTCTTATACATGGACTTACTCCTTGAGATTCCTTAAACGAGGATTTTCTCCTTCGAATTCCTCGTCTATAGGTAACTCGCATCAGGCTGTGCTTTTGTGGTTCGTGACCTTGCGAAGATTTTTAATAAAGTTTTCTATTAAATTTTGTCAATCGCCACGTCTACCCATCTTTCTTTCAGCCTACTCTCTCGTTTCGACTTTAATTTCACCCTTCTTTCGACCTAAATTTAACTCTTACTTCAGCCTAAATTCCACACCCTGCTTCGACCCGAGTTTCGACCTCTTTTCAGGCTAAATCTTCCCTCGAATTCAGGATTAAATGCTGGTGTAAATTTGCATTGATACACTCGAGATACACCCTCTGGTACCGGTAATATAATACATACCTGAAGATTCAATATATGGTAGCTCGTTGGAGATTCAAGCGTTTGCACAGGTATGAAACAATTATCCAATTTATCCGAGTCATTCGTGTAACATTATATAACGTGGATCGACGTTTTCATCATTTTGCGAAATATCGCACTCACAGTTTCTAGGAAAAAATTTTCACCAATTTTCCTTTCACTCGAATGCAATTTATTCAAATTGCGATAGAATAAATTGGATTCGGTGTATCCTTGAAGGGGGAGGAAATAATATTTTATTTTCTCGCTCTCGATTATAATTATGTTTCTTCCTCGTTATTAAATTTCTCATTGCATTGCACGTTTCTATTCGTCAAATTGGTTGCAAGTGCCTTCATTTCTACCGCATTTATTGCGTGTTACACCGTTCCAAGAATATTACCAGCATGCGTGTTACGGGGTAAACTCTCGCATGTGAGTATTTCATATACGCGTTATATGACTTTGTAACGTCGTATATATATATATATATATACATACTTACCTATAACGTATCCCTCTTGACGTAAAGTGCAACGTTGAGAGAGTCAAAGACACGAGAAAACTTGGCAAAATGCGACTTGTCTGTACAAAAAAAATAAAGAAAACATGGAAATTAACATCGAATGAGTCGATTGTCAATTATCATGACTCATAGTCGGAATGACTTGCAACGAGCACACGTTTTTTGTAATTTACTTAGAAAATTATGTTAAAGTTTCTCATTCATCGGAGAAACCTCGTATTTTTTTTTCATTTTTAATGTGTCTCAATGTCTTTTTACGTGGAAAAATTTACTTTGAAAATTACTTTGAAGTAATTTCGTATATGACATCGTGATAATATCATATTCTTGGTAGTTCGTAATTGTAGACTGAAACCCATTACCCGTATAATTACCTCGTAAGCTTCTGGACGTACATCTCTTTCCTATAAAGAGAACGACGAGTCGATTATACCTGAACACCTGTCAAGGATGTTCCTCTGTTATATTGATATAGTGTCATCGATTTGACATTTTTACAACCTATCAGTGTTTATCCCGAAAACGTGCGTGCAATGATTCAATGACGTTAGGAGCCTCGTTGTCGAGATATTAAATTTAAAAAAAAAAATTGTTTAACATGCGTTTTTATGGCTACACATGAAAAAAAGATGCTAATCGTTTTGTAATTCGGGAACTTGAAATGTCAGTACCTTTCAAAAATATTATGATCTGGTTTTATATATAACAAAATCGTGTGCGAAAGCTCATGTTAATTAGAAGAATTTTCGTTGAGTAATTAAATGTAACATATTTGAGAAAGCTGAAAAAAAAAATAGGTGTACGCTGTCGATTTCAGGACCCGACAGACAATGTTGCCGAACGTCACTTGTCGAATTAGGCTTCTTTTTCAGAATAAAAGCATGGTATTTTTTTAGCGTCTTCTCATAGTAAATGGCATAAATAATAAGTTGGAAAATGTTCATTATAATCCCTCTCAACATTTTGGCAAAGGAAAAATAGAAACAATGAAAATTTGGCACTCTTTTTGTGCTTTAACTCGAAACACTGCTCAAACTATACGTAATAGAGTAAAATTGCTCATATATAATTTTCTAGGTAAATAAATTATCTACAAAAAAGTCCACGACGGCATGCATCTAAAGTTAATAATTTAGGCATTAGCTATTGACTTTTCATGCATGCTGTCGTGGACTTTTTTATAGAAAATTTAATTTTCTACAAAATTGTTCATGTGCAATTTTTTTCTATCTTGACTATTTCGGACAGCGTTTTGAGTTGAAGCTCGGAAAATCTGAATTTTGAATTTTTTTTTCCAACATAAACGTTAATATTTCAAAAACTTACAGGAGTATATTGCTATAATTTTTATACGTTGTTATCAATGCTATTTACTATCGACCAGCGTTGAAACGAAACCTCACAGTTGTAATTCTGATTTCGAGAAAATAAATTCACTGGCCAACATGAGTGAGGATTTGACGTTGGCACCACACAGAGCACTTTGTATAGGCATAGCCTCTGTATAAGCATACTTTGTATAAGCATAGGGTTTGGGTTATTACATATCTCCAAAATTATTTGGAAAGTTGTCGAATCATACGAAAACTAAACGCTGATTACGTTTACCGGTGGACAGTATAAAGTTCTTTAGCTAATTAGAAGCAAGGGTAAAAGATTTTTGAATTTTTATATTTCGATCTCAAACTTTAGCTAGCCTGTACAGGACATCGTTTGCTTTTTGGCCCACAAAATGTTTTCCACTTTCATTATTTCGAGCTGTAAATAAGCTAAGTAAAAACATAATTGCAAAATCACATTTACAAAAAATAAAAGTATACCTGTAAGTCATTTCCGCGAAATTAAGTTGCCAGATGGTTCGAAGATCGAGACGGTCGAACATATGGGAACATTGTAGCGACAAAGTAACAACATATACAATATTTCCGTAAGAGGAATTACACATGCGACGAAAATACATATGTACGATCTGACGACCCAACACATACACACTCTCTCTCTCTCTCACACACACACACGCACACACACACATACACAACATATAGGCTTTAATGTAGAAAATTATATATAAGTAAGGATTACCCCGTGTCTATGGTACTTGAGAGTGTCCTCGGACTTACCTGACCGGGCGGTAAATGCAACTCAGGAGCGCGAATAAAAAGAAGCGCATTGGAGAAAAGAGAAGGATGAAGTAGGTGGGCATCATCACGCACAGAAAGAGAGAGAGAGAGAGAGAGAGAGAGAGAGAGAGAGAGAGAGAGAGAGAGAGAGAGAGAGAGAGAGAGAGAGAGAGAGAGAGAGAGAGAGAGAGAGAGAGAGAGGGCGAGAAAGAAAGAGAGCTCAAAATGCGTCTGGGACTCTTCTCTCTCTCTCTCTCTCTCTCTCTCTCTCTCTCTCTCTCTCTCTCTCTCTCTCTCTCTCTCTCTCTCTCTCGGCATTGCCAAGCGTTCTCCTGCAACAATTTCCGAGAAACTTTATAGTATCGCGATTACGTGTTCAACGTGTGTGCATCACCAAAGCCGCACAACTTTTGCGCTCTTTCTCGCGGTGTTTATGAGTGTATCTATACGCCTGTGTGGCATGTGCGTGTGTACGTGCGTTTGCGGTCTTCGCGAGCTTTTCTTCTCCTCATCGTTGAGCATCACGAGATTCTTTCGTATTTCGCCTTTGCTGCTGTTCCGCGTATGCATATGGGCCCTTCGATGCCAAGTCGATATCAACCTTTTTCTTTTTTTTTAACGATACGGGTGTATTTCGAGAAAGCTTTGTGATGATGAAAAAAAAAAAATAAAAAAGAAAGACGAGATTTTAATGCCAATGTGCGTTTAAGATGACCAAAAATTTCGAGAAATCATGTTTAGAAAAAAAAATGTCCCGGTGTGTGCGTGTGTGTTGTGCGCGAACCCTGTAAAATTCAAACTTCCATATCTTGAAAATTATTCCGAAGCAATCGTGAGCAGAATTTGCTCACAACTCGAGCATGAGACTCGCTTCATTTATCAAAATTTTCGCTACAATATATAACGGATGACAAATTTTACATGGCTTTGAATTTTTCCAAAAATGTCGCTGATCGATCTAACTTTCGTAAATTTTCGTTTATCGGCTTGAAATTTTTCACGCAAATAGGTCAGAGCACGAGGATCTTTGGTATTGAATTCTTTAAGAATCGCGGGAGGGATTCGAGTTTAAATTTTTTTTTGAATTTTTCAAACTTTTTTTTATACCTCCAACTTCCGCAAATATTTGGCTGTCGGTCCAAAATTCTGTACATTCATAGGTCATAGGACAAGAGTATACGGTACTTAATTTGGCAAGAATCGCTCAAGGGATTTAGATTTTAAAAAAATTTTGAATATTTTAAATATTTTTCGATAGCTCTAACTTCCGCTAATGTTTGGCTATCGGGCCAAACATTTTGTGCACCGATAGATGATAGGACAAGAATGCGTGGCACGAAATTTGACAAGAATCGCTTGAGATGTTCCCATTAAAAAAAAAAAAAATTAAATTGAAAATAAACTCTATAATTGCTCTAATTTTCCCAAATTTTAAGGGATTTTCTTTTCGACGCGAAAAGAATATTTTTATGCGCGATCGGTATTACATTTTGCAAAAATCGGTAAAAAAAAGTTTATTGAATTATTTAATTTTTCGAATTGTCTTCAAACAAATGAAATCGAATGCAGAGAGGAAAAGAAAAAAGCGCGAACAATTGGAAATTTGCATATTGCTTCCTCATTATTTTATCTCGCACGCAAAGTTTCCTCGATGAGAAAGCCAAAATTATAAAGCACACAGAGACGATTGAATTCGACATTTTTCATTCGGACGAGGGAGTGGAGCACACTGGCAGACTTATCTCTTTTTCACCGAGGAGCGTGTAATGTTTTTTTTTAAGTAGCAAAGTACATATGAAAATATATTCCGATTTTTTGCACTTTGGAGTCGAAAAAAAATGAATCATAAAATTAAACAAGAAAAAAAAAACTGGAACAGGTACAAAAAGATCGTGAAAAGAGTTTCGTTCTAATTGGAATAGAATACACCATATTATATGCACTGTATCCTCCTCTATATGACATATATGAACGTATATAAACACGCAAAACATAGCGACACACACACACACACACATATATATATATAAATGTATCGTGAGAAGTCTGTCTCTCGTTTTGCCGCATCTCTCGAGAACGTATGGCATTAGGAGGAGCGGTTGAGAGAAAACTCACGCACGTGCGTGTGCACGACTATATGGCATTTCGTTGTACATGTACAAAAGCGCTCCCTTATTCCTCCAGCTCGTTTTCTTCCCAAGTGGTTAAAAAGAAAATCCCATACCGCAACGACAGAGAGAGAGAGAGAGAGACGATAATTAGGTGTCGTGAAGTTGCGAGAAGGCGCATACATACACACACACACACACACACACACACTTGCACTCACCGACATGAAATCCCGAGTGAAATTATATATTACGTACATGTAACATACTCCCTTATGTACGGTCCCTCGTCTCTCTATATATATATATTGAGATCCGCGTGATTTTTTTTCTTTCCAAGCCTTGAGAAAATGATTTATTATATACCAGCACTTGCTCGAAATGACTGCGCGAACCAACTCTATGTGAATTTTACGAGAGCTCCTGAAGAACGAAAGGGACGATACGACGTGTTGAGGGTAATGCTGATTGGACCCTTTTGTGAAATATTATATTATTTAGACGTGCTGAACGGCGATTGAGTGAATTGGTGTGGAAAAACCTTCATGTTGAGTTTCCATTTGATTTTTTTCGATATCGTTATCCATTCCCCTTCTCTCTCTCTCTCTCTTTCTCTCTCTTTCTCTCTCTCTCTCTCTCTCTTTCTTTCCATCGGGCAAAAAAGACCCCATGGACCGTCTAATAATCCTCTTCCCCTCTTTATACTTATCTCATCTTCCTTTATTTTGTTTCTTTTTTGCTTTTTTTTTTTTCTTCATCGTCTTTCCTCCACCGTTCGCACGGTCTCGAGATCTTCTGCCCGAGCCATCCTCTTTCCACCCTCTCTCGCGTATCCTCCCGGGGACCAGACGCAAATTAGCGGAGCCGCCCGCGATACGATCGAGAAACTCGTCCTTTCGCGAATCCCTCTTTCGTCTATATACGTTATAGAGTTATATACATAAATATGGATGTGTGTGTGTGTATGTGTGTGTGCGTTACTGGAACGTATACCAATAGCCTTAAATGCATCCCAGCCGGTCCTCGTGTGCCGAGCACTATCCAACGCAAAAGTTCTTTAATTTTTTTTTTTTCTTTACTTTTTCATTTTTTTATTCGTCTTCGGTTTCTTTCCTCTCAGATTCGCTTTTTTTTTTTTTTTTTTTTTTTTGTAACAAATCCACCTTTCAGCCACGCTGTGTATCACATTTCGCGATGGTCCCTATTCCCTCGGGCTACTATTTTGCACGACGAGAGATTTTTTTTTCGTTTCGTTTGATTCCACATTTTGCGAATGCGCTCGTTCGACATGCAATTCCATGTCGACGAGTCCCACACGTGCCGCTTCAAAGTTTCCTCGCGGGGGCCCCCGCTTTTCTCCTTTTCTTTTTTTTATATTTCGTTTCTCGCAGTCTCTCGTGCTCGCGAGAACCTCCGTAAAAGTCCCGCAAATGAATTTTCTACATAGGAAAACTCCGGTGCTTTTTATGTGCTAATTTTTTGCTGTAATTATTGTTTTTGTGCTCTCAACGCTTAGAGAGTAATTAAGGGGACAAATACGTATCCAAGGGCTCTTCATTTTAGTGGTCTATTGCAACCAATGGTGGTGGGGTTTAGGTGGGAATGATATACTTTCGGTAGAAAGCTTGGATCATTGCCTACGAAATGCCTCATTGATGTTTTTCAAATAAACACATAGTATAGTTGTAATAGGGAAGTTAGTAAGTCACACTGCGAAAAGCTTGGGCGCAGGATTTCGCAAGATAGACTTATCCGATTGAGCTGAAATTTCAATCACATGTTGAGAGAATTTGGTGAATCAAAATGATGAACCAGTTTTAAATTTTACTGAGAATTTACCAATTGGCAGAAGTTTGAATATTTGTTTCTTGATTCTTTGGTTTTTATTCGTGCATAATATATCTTGGATCTTAAAAATCAAACAATGAATCAAGATTCCGGTTCATTTCAAAGTGGATGATTTCAGAAATTTTTGTGCAAAATTTGATCCAGATAGGTCCAACGGTTCTGGAGATATCCTGCGCGCAAGCTTTTCGCATTGACTTAACTAACTTACCCTATTGCAGCTACGCTTTGTTTATTTAACAAACGTCAATGGCATTTTGCAGAAAATAATCCAAACTTTCTACCAAAAGTATCGTTTCCATTCTAACCCCACCACTACTCTTGTAAAATAGACCTCTAAAATAAAGGCCTTAGGGACGCATGTGCTCTCTTTAGAAAAAAAAGGCTCTGCTGGCTTATCATGAAACTGGCAAAGCACCGGTTATCCGAAAAGCCTTTACGTTTCCCTTGACTCTCGGTGCAAAATTTTGGAAATTTCTTTTGGTTTATTATCCTCGGCTGGGACTGGGTGAATCCGAGAGGTAATCCGAATCGAAGCCTGAGAAAATGATTTTTGTTTTTAAATGAAAACGCAATTTTTCGATTCCCTTTGGCTTTGGGTGCGAAAATTTCGAAATTTTTTCTTCGTTCATCACTTGAAATTGGGTCAAATTTTATTCCAAGATATCGGAAAGATGACTAATGCTCGTTTCAGAGGGTGGCTTGGATCCTTGAGCATCGATATTCGATTAAATCTGAAAGTTAAGGTTTTGTCTCTCGGATATTCGAAAAGCACGTAAAAAGAATGCGTCGTAGGGATATTATCGCCGAGTAAAAGCCAGGCGTCTCTTATTTCTATAATATGCTTCCGAGTGCCTGGAGGTGAAAAATAAGAATAAAGATGGTGGACAGGAGACGCGGAGAACTCTGATTACGAGGAGGAGGTTATAAGCAGGAGGAAGAGTGTAGGTGAGCGTGGCTGAGGCCAAGCTCCGGCTTCTCATGCAGAGAAGCGCAGAGGGAGTGTGCTAAACGCTAGCGCAATTATCTCGTTCCAGAACGACAATTGCACTTTTCAAGCGAGGCGCGGAATCGCGACCTCGTCCTTTTTCTTTCGTTCTATCTTTCTCCCTCTCTTCCACTTCCCTCGGGAAATTCACAACTCTACCCGAATGGTCAACTTATCTAACAACAAGTCTACCATTTAGCATTCACGAACAAGCTTATCACGATATATTCCATCCCGATACGACTCTACCACGAAACAACTCTACCACGAATCAACTTTAACATGAACCAAATTTACTACGAATCAACTCTACCACAACACAACTTTACCGCACTGAAAAAAAAGTTTCCCGATTCGAGCCATAATTATTATTGCTTCAGCCATATTATATGGGAAAATACGCTACTGCCATACCATCTAGGTAATAAAGCCATACAAATATGACTGACACAATATCGTTGGCGTAAGCATACCACTATGTCATGACAGACATATGCCCAATAGCTCCGCGAATCTGACAAGTATCTCTATTTCAGCAATACCATAGTATGGTTGAGTTCACCATCACGAGTTATGCGTATGCCAACCATACTAGTATAGCTGTCTTATAAACGCTAGCATACGAGGTAGACGAACACCAGCCATACTAGTATAGCCGAAGCAAGCATATACAATGTTGTTTCGTGGATAGCAGTTTTGTCAGTGTAGGCAGAATTATTTGTATACCAACAATACTAGTAGAGCTGTTTTATAAACGCTAGCATACGAGGTAGACGTACCAGCCATACTACCAAAAGAATATGGCTGAATTATAAATTCATTTTATATAGATAAATTACAGGATATTGTACCTACCTATACTCGTATAGGTAGGTATATATAGTAGGGGATATTCGGGTCACAGTAAAAATTCAGCCAATATGTTTCATAATCATGAATATTTATTTTAATCATCTGTTATCGATAATGATATTCATACATAAATATTTTGCAAAAGAAACTCGATTTTTAGAGCTAAGAAACACACCTGGAAGTTTGAGAGAATCCATGGCCCGGAGACATATGATACTCTCCTTGCAGGAAAATGACAGTTGACCTAACCTACAAAAATTCGCTTGTTATATGATTGGCGTTTATATAACAGGAAAAATAGTCCTTTTTTACATATTCCGTAGATAAGTGAGAACAGACTTACCTTCAAATGTTGGTATAAGCTCATCAAGATTCCGTTCGTTCAGTTTCTTCTTCACAAACTCGTTCATTATCAAATTTTGCGTAGCGAGGTCTCGTTTTCGCGCGAGGCAGAGGCATAGACACCACGCGTTAACAGATTACTGTAGGTGTTCCAAAAACGTAGTATAGTTGCGCGAGCCATATTAGTATAGCTATGTGTCACAACGTTATTCTCGCAGCCATACTATATGGTTGAAATAGCTAGGCATGTAAAAATCAGCTACTACAGCTGTTTGAACAATACAGTGTAGTTTCGCGAGCTATGTTAGTATGGCTGATTTACAAAAACGATAAATTTCCAGCTATTTATAATGACTAAGCTAGCCAGACGATTGAGTGTCGTCCACAAAGGCGCAGTATAGGCGCCGTAGACAAAACTGCTTTGCCTTCACCAGCGATATTATTGTTGAATTAGAAATACTTCACTAGTCATATTTGTATGAACTTTACGGCAATCGGGATTTTCTAAAAGGGCTACTGCATTTTCTGTGTGGGCAATATTTTTTCACCAGTATACCTATAACTGGCCAACAATAACAGTATTATTGTAAATCCCGAACCATTTTTTTCAGTGCGCGAAACAATTCTACCACGAATGAACTCTACCACAAATCAACTCTATCACGAAATATTTGTATGACGAAACAACTCTACCACAAATCAACTCTACCAGGAAACAACGTTACCACGAAACAATTATACCACCAAAAAATTCTACCACGAAACAATTCTATGACAAAAAATGGCTACCGTAAAACAATTATACGACGAAAGAACTCTATTACGAAATAATTCTACCACGAAACAACTCTATTGTGAAACAACTGTACCATGAGAGAGATGGAACAATGATTATTTGTTCTATCTTTTTTTTTCTACATTTGTGTTATTACGCCCTGGATATTCCCACGCAAAAGTAAAACACGTCGAAGTATTTAAAAAGCGACTACAGTGTAAAATATACGAAATCCGGAACGCGTTTCATGTTTAACAGTCTGAGAAGCTTCTTTAAAAAAAATCCCTGAAGACGACACCGTGTTTTCCGTTTGTCCAATTTCCCCGTATTAGCAATTGATCAATGACTAACGAATTCAAACGAATCGTCCGAGCAATAAAAAAAAAGTTTAATTAATTTTCAATTATAAAATAATTTATTTCTTTCATCCTACAGCCTGACGTGTATAATCCAACTAAATTACACGACGAATGAGATACAAGCAACGAATTACTCTTTTTTTCTTTCAGTCCCCATTATTTATCGAAGTACAATTACGCGTACTTCGAGCAATTTAATGAAAGTTTTTGGTTTTTTTTTTTTTTTATTTTCTTGTTCGTCAAAGTTTTGCGTTTCTCTTGCCAAAGTGGGGAAAAATTGTACAAGAGCTCCGTGACGAATCGTCATCGGACTTTCTCACAGAGCGAGTTGCAATTTTATGTCTATAGACAAGTTGCACAGGCGAGTTGCAATTTTAAATGTCTATAGACATTTATATATGTATATACTATAGTCGGATATAAAGACACGAGTTATGTCTCGTCGATGCCGGTGGCACTCTCGTTCGATGCTCGCGAATTTCCAGTTTTCAACGAGTCCGAGAGTTCTCCCTCTCCCTATCGCTCTCTTCTCTCTCTCTCTCTCTCTCTCTCTCTCTCTCTCTCTCTCTCTCTCTCAGAGACTTTTGGCATTGAGATCTCGATGATTCCACGAATTGCCGAAAATAATTGATGACCGGCGTGCAGAGCATTCGTATAGAGTCTGAAAGATCCACGAATCTCTCTCTCTCTCTCTCTCTCTCTCTCTCTCTCTCTCTCTCTCTCTCTCTCTCTCTCTCTCTCTCTCTCTCTCTCTCTCTCTCTCTCTCTCATCTCACATACTCCACGTGCTCTCCCGCGCCCTTTGAGATCCATTTCGAACGAGGGCGAACGGGCAATCTTCCACTTTTCTCTTCGTAGAATCGTTTAGAAAAAAAAAAAAAAAAAAACAAACGAAACAACGCGCACACACGTATACGCAATTCGAGAGCAAGGCAGGAGATGCAAGAGAATGAGACAGTGAGAATGAGATGACGCCATACGTGCACGCATCCTCTCACGCAACCCCGCTCTCAAATGTAATAATTTTCTATATGCTATATATATAATTCATAATATATCATTACTATACTAGACTGAATCACGCTCGTTATCTCTGGGAAGAGTAAAAAAAAAAATAGCGCTCTGCGAAAGCTGTGGCAGATCGATGCACTTTAAAAAAAAATATACATATATATATATATATGTATAGTACGAGCAATATGCTATAGAATTAATTAAATTTCGTGGTAGGAGAACTCAATAATGTCGGTAATTTCCGCTATCTAAATTGCCATCGACTTGAAATAATGATTAGCCAAATAAAAAAGCAACGAAAAAGCAAAATCATTGGTCGAAAAATTGAGCTATGTTCAGTCGAAAAGCAATCTTTCTCTCGGTTTGGCTTTTGGAAAAAAACAAAAATTACGAGTCTCTGATTACTCGAGCTTGCGCATCTCTCGACTGATGAGAAATAGGCGATCACAGGAACAGCGAAACAACAAAAAGCTTTGTTTTTTTGGGGAAAAAAAATCGAGTTCTGAGAAAACACATTTGGAAACAATGTCTGCGTGTGCGTGCAGACTGGCCTTCGAAAAATTGAAATTGCAATATCTTCTTGAACCGCTTGAGCTACCGGGCTTAACCCTCCGTCTGTACTATGGGCCTTTTAGGGCACAGGCCAAATTTTCAAATCGAATATCTCCGGAATTTGGAATTGTTATAAAAATATTTTTTTACCATTAATGGCTAAATAAATAATTGGATCATAAAAAAAGATATTATAAATGTATTTCAGAATTTTTCAAGATTTTTTAAATGTTTTTTTCTTAGAAAACATATTAGCAGGACTTTTAGGATCCACAGTACAGCGACGGTGTAACAAAATTTCATAGTACAGACGGAGGGTTAAACTTTGAACACTACTGAAACATGGAAACCCTCTTGTTTGATAAAATAAAAATAAAAAAATTCATAACTTGTGTCCGATTTTCGATGATTTTTATTTTTTTTTTCAACTCTCTGCTATCACTCTAACTTTGGGTTGTTATAAATAGGCTATTGAATTTGCCAAGAATCGCTCAAGAGGTTGAGATTTTTACAAAACTTTGAATTTTTAGAATAATGTCTGCGATTGCTCGAACTCTCGTAAATTTAAGCTTGTTCAGTCAAAAATGTATTCACGAATATCCCCTATGGGACAAGAATGTTCCATATTAAATTTGGCAAGAATCGCACAGGGGATTCAGATTTCTTGAAATTTCAAAATTTTTGAAAAGTGTCAGTGATAGCTCTGACGTTCGTAAATTTAAGATTTATTCAGCTAAAACTTTTCATATAGATGCACAAAGGGACAAAGATGTTTGATTTTTAATTTGACAAGTATCCCTCAGGAAGTTAGGATGTCATGAAATTTTGAAATTTTCGAAAAGTGTCAGTGATTCTCGCGCTCTTAAATTTCAGGTTATTCAGCCAAAACACAATGGGACAAGAATTATTCATTTTAAAATTTGGCAAGGATCGCTCAAGGGGTTCGAATTTTATAAAATTTTGACACTTTCAAAAAATATCCGTGTGATTGCTCTGACCGTCGCGAATTTGAAATTATCAACCCGAAAAAAATTAACACAAGTACGATAGGAGACAGAATATATAATTTCGCAAGATCGAATCGAATATATACCTACAGGGCCAGTCCTGGATCACTTCAAGACCATTGCGCGCTTGCGTATGCGAAATGATCTTGAAGTGATCCAGAACTGGCCCTGTATATCTATATACTCACATTGCTTCCTCGTTACAAAGCTTTCCAATTTGCACGCTTATTTTTTTTTTTTTTAATTATTTTTCCAACTGTACGACGTTCCTTCACCTTTTACGTATCCCATCGTCTTAACCCCTCTCAATTTTAATTCCTCGAGGGGGACCCCCCTCGGAGTATTGTCCGCAGCCACAATTTCCCAATGCACTACCGTATCGCATTTGCACGAGAGGATAGGGAAACTGCGAAAAACTTGACCCATACACAAGCGTCTATATTTTTTACTGCTGATGAGAGAGTTTCAGTTGTATTGCCATTGGAAACTTGAAAAAAAAAAAAAAATATGCCTCTCCGCTCGGTTATAGTTGGCACGGCGAGCCAGAGTACGCGACCGAGAGGTCACCGATCACAGTATTGGCCGCGAGCAATGCTGCTTTAACTTCGGAGACAGTTGGAGCCGCAAAACGAACGCGCGTCCATCGTTGTCAGTTCGTTTTCTTATATTTTTCGATCCGTTTCGTTGCCAATGCAAAAATTTTGTATTACATGCTTTCTGGAACGGAAGCTCTGTGTGTGTGTGTGTGTGTGTGTGTGTGTGTGTGTGTGTGTGTGTGTGTGTGTGTGTGTGTGTGTGTATCTGTGTGTTATTTGCAACGATAAAGAGGTCGATCGGCAATCGGTTCGCTCGAACTGACGACTCGAACTATGTTAGACATTTCGCGAAACTGCTCGTTTCGTAACATCACAAACACACACACACACACACACACACACACACACACACACACACACACACACACACTTATATGTGTGCATGTATATATATAGGCTGAGCTCGAGTCTCGTTATACAGGGTGGCCCAAAATTAGATGCGGAAAATGATAGGGCTAATAAAGGGCGTCGAGCTGAGTAAATTGATCCCAATAACATGTGGTCTGCGAAGTCGCGTTCGCGAGATACGGCCGATTAAAAAATCCCGCTAACCGCTGGCATGTAGGCAACCGAGTACACAGGAATCATCGGTTCTGAGTCTTGTTGACAAGCGCGCGCGTACGCTGATGCGGAACATAACACTTTCAAATTTACGAATTTCAAACGAAAACACTCTTGGCATTTAATTTTCGCCAAACACAACGACAAGGATGGATGGAACAACAGCGATGGAAATGGCCTGTTATCATCCATCCATGCTAGATTGTGTCGACAGTCGATCGTACGCGCGCGCTTGTCAACAAGACTCAGAACCGATGATTCCTGTGTACTCGGTTGCCTACATGCCGGCGGTTAGCGGGATTTTTTAATCGGCCGTATCTCGCGAACGCGACTTCGCAGACCACATGTTATTGGGATCAATTTACTCAGCTCGACGCCCTTTATTAGCCCTATCATTTTCCGCATCTAATTTTGGGCCACCCTGTATATTGTACATAAGTATTACATACAACCGTTATGCGTCATAAGACCATATTATATACATGTATTTACATCTTTTTTCTCCCATTTCGATGTGCACCGTTCAATTTGTATAGTGTCTGGCACCGGTGAGCTCTTGGAAAAGCTCCGTCCGATAATCCGGAGCTTTTGTCCGGCTTCGCAAAACATTTTCCCCCCTCAGACACAATCGACCCCAACGATAACGCTGAAAAGCAAGCGAGAGAGAGAGAGAGAGAGAGAGAGAGAGAAAGAGAGAGAGAGAGTAATAGTAAAAAGCCAGGACTGCATTGCCACAATCAAGTTTCCGTTGTATTGATTTCCAAAGAAAAAAGAAACCGAACAAATCAATTGACATTCAACTCTGAATTTTTAATCGTTTTAATTTCCTCCGATATAATGTGCATTTGAATTTTTTTCTATTTTTTTTACAATATATAGGATTTGTCATTCGACGGTTCATATTACCCCAATTTCTGATATTTACAGGTAGATATTACGACACAGAGTACCCGGGTACTTTGCGGCTATGGTGTAATAAAGACTACGATAATGAATAACCACGAAACACGTGTTTTATACACACTCGTTACTCTGTCTCCGGGGGTTTTTATTACATGCATATATTACATATATACATGTATATAGAAGCCACGATGGTACACCCGAGTACATGGGATAGATAAGTACTTTCTCGTTCGCATATTTAATCGTGTAGGCAGTCTCGATGGTACAGCAACATATCTCGATAGCAAGCTTCTGATGCAGCTGATGACGTGCAATGTGTGTGGTATATAGAACGTACAAGAGAGTAATGAGAGAGATGGAAATCCTTATCCTATTCTCTAATGGATCGTTCACTCAAATACCGCTCGTGCCAAGGGTTTAATTTCAGGGAAAAATTATTCAAGCGTTAATCGAATGAAAATCAAACATGACATATATATAATATACATAGTAGAGGTACAGTAATGGGCAAAGGAGATGAATCGTCGACACTGAAAAGATAGAGGCTGAATAACGACTGGAGTCGAGGATGTCCGTTGGTAGGATCATTTTTTCTCACTCTCTGGGCCCAAATTCTCAAAGATTTTATCCAGGAATTTGACTTTTTTTTTAGAAAAAAAAGTATCATAAAATTTTGTAAAAATTTAAATTTCGTAAAAATAAATTATATTCATGTGCATATATTATGCGAGGTAATAGAAGTGTATAATACTAAATAACGTTGAAATACATAAAAAGTGAAATAAAAAATTTATAAGTTTAATTGATTCGATCGATCGTAATGGTCATGTCGTCTGAAACTTTTTAACATTTCATAATTACGAGTCGAATAATTCAGGCCCAAAATAATCATTGCTCCACGGATGACATTATCTCATAACGAAATTCTTATCCGAAAAATTTCATCGAATTCGCCTCTTTCCGTTCCTCCGTCAAACATCGTTGAATCTAATTTTGGTTCGTATATACCCTCGGTAATACTGAATTTCGAAATATTTCATATTCGCTTGCATGTTCACACACAAACACAAATAAACAGAGAGAGAGAGAGAGAGAGAGAGAGAGAGAGAATTGAATTCTCCAACGGCAATTCGCTTGAATGCACTTCTGATGCTTTCTATGTATATATATATATATATATATATATATATATATATATATATATATATATATCGAAGAGAATTCAGGAACCATCGCCTCGCCATCGCCGGTGGTATAATTGTGCTCGCTCGACCGATGTTTGCGGCAGAGATATATAGAGAACGTATAACCACGATATTTCGAGGAGCTTTCCGGATACAAGGCTAAACTCTCTCTCTCCCCGATCTCGAACGCAGCTTTCCGCTACCACTCGACTTCCGTTTGTCTTGTTTTCTCACACATGCCCCACAATGCTATGACCTGGAGCCCCCCCCCCCCCCCCCCTGTTTGTAAACACACCGTGTTGTATACGTAGCATTTTTCTTTCTTTTATTCATAAAAAAAAATATAAAGCTTTTGAGCACATACAGCATATATTACATTATTGGTACATATATTAAAAACCATGAAATGTCTTTCGAATATTGACCCAAGGTTGTTACACTTTTTTTTTTTGAACTCTACATAACTGGATCACCGGTGACCCAACGTAATTTTCCATGAGCTGTGGTTCAAATAAATTCTGAAATTAAATTCAAACGTAGAAAAATGTAATTTCAATTGTGAAAAAAAAATATTTTAATTATTTTCGTTGAAAAAAATGGGTGAATTTAGTTTTTTTTTTTTTTTTCGTAACATTTAGCTTAAAAAATCATAACTTTTTGGATCTTTAATATTTTCAGCCAAAAGTTGAGGACTATGCTCTGAAGATATGTCGATTTATTAAAAAACAAAATTAGTCCATGAATGAAACTTTCAAAAATGTTATTTATTTTGCAAACTGAAATCGATTTTACATGGCGCCACAAATTTATATCGCATCCGTGAATTTTACAGCAGGATCGTGTGAAAATTATTAAAAAAATAAATAAACATAATTTACAGTGTCATTAATTCTAAACTTCATCTCCGCTAATTTTAATTTGAGAAACCATCGGGTTGGAAATGATTAATTGTCCAATCTGATGGATATTAATTTGAATTCAATGTAGGTACTCATTTTGTTAATTTCATGTATTGTGTATTAAATTTTTTTTTCCAATTTTGAATATCGATTGACAATACGAAGATTCTGTCTCGTTCACGAACTACCCCGTGGAACATGTTGATAATATATTATCGAGGGGCATCGATAAAGAAGGCCGAAATTTCGTAGAAACTTTTAACGTATGATAACGTGGCACCCAGGATATCCCCCGGAGTATTTTACGATTCATTGAAAAATGATTCAACAGATATTCGGAGTGTATGTCCTATTGTAACCTGTATCTTTTCTACTTTAATCTCGTGTACGTTGCCGGCCATGTTTGGCTATTATATCGTATAATGTATACACAAGATACTACTCTCCAAGTATAATGCTTTCATGAAAAAAAAAAATCTCTATTTTCCGAGGATATGGATATACATATACTATCTCTCTATAATATAAAGATATATCGCCGCTGCCGCCGCCGCCGCTGTTTCAGGATCTGAGCTTATACCGGGTGTCCAATTTGAAAAGGATGACCAACCCAAACCCAAACCAAAACGAAAAATCAAACCTAAGTGAGGGCGCG
This sequence comes from Rhorus exstirpatorius, assembly GCA_963564615.1. Lineage (NCBI taxonomy): Eukaryota > Metazoa > Arthropoda > Insecta > Hymenoptera > Ichneumonidae > Rhorus > Rhorus exstirpatorius. The sequence goes on along the minus strand of OY751313.1, from coordinate 15,149,332 downwards.
TAGCGCCCTACGCACCCCTAGTATATATATATATATATATATATATATAATATGTACAATATTGCTGGATTTGTCGGATATACCTGTGAAAAAAATTGGACTTAAAGTTTCCCTTACGTTCCTGAGTGCTTGCGCAGAAAACGTATACAGTCTCTCTCTCTCTCTCTCTCTCTCTCTCTCGCCGGTTTCGCGGTTTGTACGGGATACGAATTTTCCATCATTGTCACTTGTCGCCCCGAACCTTCCGGCGATGCGGCAAAATTCGCTTCGCAAGCTCAACAACTCTCGAGGACTATTTTTTTTTCTTTTTTTTTTTGCTACGTCGAGTCATTCCGACGCCCCATTTCGTAGCGGAAAATTTTCTCATGTCACTTCGAATTCAACCTCTCCCTTGCTCCCCGCTCGCTCTCTCTCCTTAAACTATTTTTTCCGGGCTTTCACCCCCTCTCTCTCTCTCTTTCTCTTAACACGAAAAAGTATCTGAAATTAATATTTAGTAGATACAGCTGTTTCTTTATGAATTTTATTATAATTATTATTAATGAAATAAATAATCGCATTATAATAATAATATTAACCCTGAAACCGAAGACATGGGTCGTTCGCGTCCTCGGCATTTCAACAATAGGGTATCCTTTCAACCCTTAAAATATATATCCTTTTTTAATCCCCGAAGCCTCCCATATTTTTTTTATGAAAGTACATCATCTCAAGTAAAAATACCTCAAAGGATTTTTTAAAAGAAGTTACTTGACAAAAATTATGAATTTTTCAACATTACTGTGCATTTCCTGCATTTTTTTTTTCAACGATTATATTTCCAATTTCAAAATTAATTTTATGATATTTTTATTGATTAAACTTATTGTTAGAGTTAAAACCTCAAAGAATACCTATGATTTTTTTCAGAATTATTTGTAATAATATTTAAGGTTGTTAAATATCTCACGGACGCCAATGATCCATAAGATATAATAGTATTAATATTAATATTTATTAATATTAAAATTATTAATAATAATATTGACAATTAATAATAATAATTATAATTGACATTCTTCAATATCTTTATCATTCCCACGGTTATATCTTAAAATAAAAATCTTTTGAAATTGAAATCGACATTGAGGATAATTTTTATTTGGTTTTTTTTTCTTTCAATTTTTTTTTTTTTAAGGTACAAGGATAATCGAGCATATCCATGGCCCGCTGTCAAGAGTCACTTTATTCTATATCCCGAAAGCGCGAATCAAACGATTTATACACAGGGAGTGAGATCATCGGATGCTGGAAGATACTCGTGTCGCGCGAGAAACGACACAACCTCGTTGGAGGAAGACATTACCCTCGAAGTTCTCGGTAAGTAACGAAAATTACTATCTCTCTCTAAACAAATTTTAAAATTATCGCCATAAATTTGCAACCTTTTATTATCGACGGTTCTCGTTCTTCAATGTCATATTTAACGTCCTTTACACGTGTGTGTGTGTGTGTGTATATACCGTTTTATATATACTTACGTTCCTAATGTAAATGTACTATGGTAGACACTCATCCAACACGCTACAAGCCCTCCTGAATTACCCAGTAAACAGTAAACAACTCTCGGCTTCCACTGTTATGTGAGGATATATGTTATACGATTCATCTCGTGCATGCCACTATACTGTACATATTATATACTTTACGCGGTATATGCACGAGCCATTTTCCATGAAAAAACAAATAATAATAATCAATTTGCGATACCGATACCCATACAGCATTTTTTTATTATGATTTTTTTGCACTGTTCTTACAGCCACGAAGGTACAATTGAATTTTTTATCAGGCTTAGAGCTTTTGCGATGTTTTTTTTTTTTTTTTTTTTTTTTTTTTTTTTTTAACGAGGTACTCTAAAATCCCGATGAACAACAAAATTTAAAATTCAAATTTAATTTCGAACCAATCAAATTATATGAGGCATTCCTAGCAAATTCACCTAGGTCATGACCCGCTGACCATTTTAGATTCTTCTGATTTTTTTGAAAAAAAATGTTTTTTTCTTTCATACACCATTCAAATTAATTCAAAAACGCCATTTTTATTTTAAATTGGATAAATTCACTGATCTCAAACGATAATCTTAGGACCAGAACGGAACTCCTGTTTTTTTCAATTTTTTTTTTCAAACGAATGTAAATAATAAATGTCAATGATTTCATCAACGCAAGTTGTGAAGAAAAGTAGCGGGAAAATTCCTTGAAAAGATTAGACTGTCTTTTTGAAGTAAAATGAAAGCCAAAAAAAAAAAGTTATGCAATGATCCGATTACCTGAGGAAAATTGCTCCTCGATTTTACTTGGAATGCCCCATATACGTTAACACGTATGAATGCGATAGGTAGAGTGTTTGCTTTTCTGTATGTTAAAAAAAAAAATCATAATATAGCGAAGAAAGTTTTGCGAGACCACGGTTATTGTGTGTACAAGTCTCTTGGCCCCGTGTGTACATATATATATATATGTGTATATATATATATACATATGTGTACGTAGGCGAGGAGCCAGCCGGTTACACGGGAAAGCCATTACCCACGTATAAACCAGCCTCGCAAATGGTACCTCTCGGGGCTTCGGCACGATTATTCTGCGAGGCATATCTCGGACGTGTTGATCTGCCGGACGCGAGAAACGAGGTGACCTGGTCCAGGGTCGGTAGCAACCTTACCCTGCCGAATGTTGGCAGAATATCGCAGCATCGAGTGTCAAGGTGAGATAATGTCATTTTTCGTGTTGTTTTATTTTTTTTTTCAATTTTTTTCTCCATCATTAATCATGGAAAACAAACGAACAAGCAAAAAAAAAAGCTGCAAATTGCTTCCTGAAAATTTTTCACAATCCTCTCAACCATATGCCGCCCTGGTGTCTCGAGGGACCTTTGTCAATTTTGGCTTCCTCATGGACGAAGCTTTTTCCAGCATTCTGCGAAATTTCGAGAAAGCAATTCGCAAATTTCAACCTGCCAGCTTTTTACCATATCATTGTCATTTTTTTTGAGATTCAAGTTACCATAATCATTTTCGGGATATTCAATATCGCATAAGATAAATGGATTTTTTTTTTGCATTTCGAAAAAAAAAGCTCGTGTTCGCCAGTATTTGTGAAATCGGAGCTCCGTCAGACATGTTTTTTTTTTTTTTTTTTTTTTTTTTTTTTTTTTGAAAATTCACGAGTACTTAAAATATAAATGGATGCTTCGATCATGAGGACAAAAAATAGCCAGATATCTCGCGATTTTAGTAGAGAACTGTCTAAATATATATTTTTATTCGAAAATTTAAAAATTTCATAAGAATACTCTCACTAAATTTAGGACCAATCCTTCGTTAATGATACTTTTTATTCGCGAAAGAAAAAATGAATTAGCTCAATATCTGAAAATTTAGAGAAATTAGAGCTGTCAGAAATTTTTTTTTTTTTAATTCAAATATTCATGAAACACGAACCGTCCAAGCGATTTCCGTCAAAATTCCATACCAGCTGTCCTTCGATGTTACGTCTATTCATGTAAAAAAAAAGAAAGAAAAAAGAAAAAAAATCAGCGCGATATCTCAAAATTTACAAAAGTTCAAAGCAATCACAGAAATTTTTCAAAAAAATTTCAAAGCCTCGTAAAGTGTAGAGGCCTTCAGCAATTTTGACGAAAATCGCAGCAAGCAAAGATGGCAAACAAAGTGCGTGCAAAGTTTCAGTGAGATCGATCAAGCCAAGACGTTTTGACAACATTTTGAACACATTGTCATTGAAAACTGGAATTTTTTTTCTTTTTTTTTTCACCATCACAAAGCAAAATTACTTCAATTCCGAGTTATCCCGGAAATACGTTGCAATTTCAATTTTCTTTGAATTCGAAATAAAAGATAAAATTAATTTTTATTTTCTTTCTTGCAACTCGAAATTTGTAACTATCAGGCGGAATAAAATTATAGTCGTATTATTTTAATCAGGCGTGTCGAATTGGTAATTTTTTTTTGAGTCAATTAGATTATTATGAATTATTATTAGCTCTTCGTTTCATCTTCGTAATTTGCTTTACTTGTTTTGTTTATGTTTCTCCTCTCTCTCTCTCTCTCTCTCTCTCTCTCTCTCTCTCTCTCTCTCTCTCTCTCTCTTTATCTTTCTCTTTCTCTCTCTCTCTCTCACACAACGGGAAATTCCCTCTTAAATTTTATCCGCGAAAGTAAAATCCACGAAGAGCCAAGTAGGAAATATCATCTATCGTATTTTGTCGACGCTTCTCGAGACTCAAAACAAAAACTTTGCCCCAAACTTTGATGAGTTACCTGTGGAGAGATAAATTTCTAGGGGCAAGCGTGAGACACGAAATCCTAACCATGAGCATATAAATCAGCTGAAACGTGAATCGAGTGAAAATCCTCGTTCAAAACTTCATACACACAGAGTTCTCGAGATTATGAGACGATAATACGATTAGTCAAGTTTCATAAAACTTATTTTGACTAATTTATCAAAATATATTCAATTTGCGTCAGAATCCTGGCGAGGAGAAAAAGCAAAGTTTCGTCATAACATTGGATAATAACGTGACTATTTTTTATTATAAAAAGAAAAAAAAATTATTCATATTACAATTCATCAATCTGCTATTTTATTATATTTTACTTTAATGACGAAATCGATAATTCGTCTTGAATGTTTTCTTTATGCTTTTCCTTCGTATATTTTTTCCTCTCTCATCCTTGATAAAAAAAAAAAACAAAATAAAATGCGAAAATATATTTTATCTCAGAGGGCAAAAAAAAATTTCGCTTTTTCGAGCATTTTTTTCTGCTCGAAACGACTGGTCAATGTGAAAAATTTCATTGGTCATTGTTGTGGAAAAAATTCTGGTCAATATGGCCGTTCGCGACGAATAAAAAACCAAAATCCAATTTCATAAAAAATTGTTTACCCACGAAAGTTCTTTTTTCTGAAATCGCTTATTTTTTTAATCTTATATCGAGCTTAAAATTTCACGAGATAGCGGAGATGAGGAAGAAAATCAAAACAAGTCATTATTTTCCGAATATCACAAAAAAATTTTTTGTTTCTTTCCCAATAATCGTAAAATACCACCGAGATGTGAAACATATCAATCACACACGAGAGAGAGAGAGAGAGAGAGAGAGAGAGAGAGAGAGAGAGAGAGAGAGAGAGAGAGAGAGAGAGAGAGAGAGAGAGATGAGAATAATTTTCCTCAAAATTTCCTTCGGCGAGTCCTAGTTCAGTCATTCTAGCCCAAAAAGTAAATCCACAATGCAATCTTCTACAGAATCGATTTGCTTTTGGAAAAGGTTCAGTGGTGTTCCCCGATATAAATTCAAATTTGCGGGATGCCGGGGGGTCCAGCCGCCATCTTGAAGAACACGTTTTATCAAATATTTCGTGAACCGCGTGCATCGCATGCCAAAAATAGTAAATATCTTTTTGTAGATAATGAAATTCTCTGCAACTTTTATTCGAAACTTTTTCCTGCATAGTGCATGGTTTTTTTATTTACAGCGCTTACAAAACATCATCGCGGTTTGGGAAAGTTTGCTACGCTATAAATAAAAAAACCATGCTCTTTACAAGAAAAATTTTCAAATAAAAGTTGTAGAGAATTTCATTATCTACAAAAAAGGTATTCACTATTTTTGTCGCGCGATGCACGTTTCACGAGATATTTGATAAAACGTGTTCTCCAAGATGGCGGCTTGGACCCCCCGGCGTCCCGCTAACTCGTCTTTACATTCAGGGGATACCGCTGAACCTTTTCCAAGAGCAAAATCAATTCTGTAGAAGATTGCAGAAAAAAATGGCTAGAATGACTGGACTCCCAGATAGAAACATTTAGCTCATATTGGCATCATATGTAGATCATCTATGAGGCACAGGAAGGCTCACAGCTATGCGTCGCTTATGAGTGCTCACCTTCAAGTAATATTAGCATCATATGATGATTCACAATAACACATCCAAATGAAGCAAAGTTGTTCTCATTCGAGTATGCATGCAGTGAATTCATGAGCACTAGCAAAATCGGCTCACCAATATCCAACAATAAGTGAGTGCATATTAGGCTCATACGAGCGTCACGGCGTGACGTAATATGTTGTGCTCATATGGAGCTCATATGAACGTCACGGCGTGAGGAAATTGTAGTGCTCATATGGGGCTCATATTGGCGTCACGGTGTGATGCTAAAATAGGCGTTGGCCAGAACCTGGCCAGTTTTCCATCTTTCTGGCCAGTTTTTAATGCAAAATATAAACAAAAACGAAATATATCCATACTTTATCGTTGTTATCGGTCATAGAAGAGTTACACTGAAAAAAAAAAAAATCCTGCGAGGATTTCTCGAGAGAATTTTTTTCTCCTCGACGTGGGCTCGAACCTGCGACCTACCGACCTTCCTACCTATCCTACCTATCTACCTAACACGCTACCCACTCGGCTATCGACTGTTTAGTCCAGTCGAGATAGGTCTAAAATTCGGTTCACCTGGAATTAATTCCGGAACGCGATTTTCTTTTTTTATACTTAGAGGGGGGTGGTTGGTAGTGTAAATCTCGATTTTCGGGAAAATCCCCGCAGTGCGTTTGCCGCCATCTTGATTTAAAGAGGGATTTTTTGTTTTTCAAATAACTCGCTTATTTTCAACCTTAGAGCGAAAATGATTATAACCAAAGTTGTGGGAAATCTAATTCCCCATAAGTTTGGTTCTTATACTTTTTACTCTAGGATCGTTATTTATAGAGTTAGACTGCTAATAGGGGTAAAAAACGTTTTTTGTTAATTATCTCGTTAATTATCAAGTTTATTGTAAAAATACATATATAATAATACATAATCACGTAGGAAATTTTATTTCTTTCAACTTTGGTTATTACCATTTTTACCCTAGGATCAATATTTTCGGACTTATACTTAATTTAGGGGTGAACTTTTTTTTTATGTTTATTTATTTCGTTTATTATCAAGTTTATCGTAAAAATGGTAATGAATAATCGCATAGGAAATTTTATTTTCTTCAACTTTGGTTATTACTATTTTTACCCTAGGATCAATATTTTCGGACTTATACTTAATTTAGGGGTGACATTTTTTTTATGTTCAGTTATTTCGTTTATTATCAAGTTTATCGTAAAAATGGTAATGAATAATCAGGTAAGGAATTTTATTTGCTTGAACTGTGATTATTACCATTTTCCATGACTATTTTTATAACAAATTGAATAATAAATTAAATGAAAAAATGAAAAAAAATGACACACCTATTTTAATTATAACTCCTAAAATATTGATCCTAGGGTAAAAATGGTACTAACCAAAGTTGAAGAAAATAAAATTTCCTACGCGATTATTCTTTACCATTTTTACGATAAACTTGATAATAAACGAAATAACTGAACATAAAAAAAAGTTCACCCCTTAATTAAGTATAAGTCCGAAAATATTGATCCTAGGGTAAAATCGGTAATAACCAAATTTGAAGGAAATAAAATTTCCTACGTGATTATTTCTTACCATTTTTACGATAAACTTGATAATAAACGAAATAACTGAACATAAAAAAAAAGTTCACCCCTTAATTAAGTATAAGTCCGAAAATATTGATCCTAGGGTAAAAATGGTAATAACCAAATTTGAAGGAAATAAAATTTCCTACGTGATTATCTATTACCATTTTTACAATAAACTTGATAATAAACGAGATAATTAACAAAAAACGTTTTTTACCCTTATTAGCAGTCTAACTCTATAAATAACGATCCTAGGGTAAAAAGTATAAGCACCAAACTTGTGGGGAATTAGATTTCCCACAACTTTAGTTATTATCATTTTCACTCTAAGGTTGAAAATAAGCGAGTTATTCGAAAAACAAAAAATCCCTCTTTAAATCAAGATGGCGGCAAACGCACTGGGGGGATTTTCCCGAAAATCGAGATTTACACTACCAACCACCCCCCCCCCCTAAGTATAAAAAAAGAAAATCGCGTTCCGGAATTAATTCCAGGTGAAATCCTATTTCGACTGGACTAGTTTGTGAACTTTGGAAATTCATACGATGTATTTGACACGCCAGAGAAAACTTGATCAGTTGTATGTTGGGGAGCTACCACCAGAAAAGAAAAGATAGTGAATTATAATGAAAATCGTGTCTAGAAAATTTAATTTTCAGGTGGTGAAGGTTCTCAGTCCCGAAAAACCGCGTCATAATAATAATAGCAATAATAATTACAATAATAAGAACCACAAAATACATAATGATAATAACAATAACAACAATAGCAAAAATAAGTCACAATATTATTATTACTCTTATTATTATTATTATTATTATTATTATTATTATTATTATTATTATTATTGATGTTATTATTGTTAATGTTATTACTGTTATTATTGGTGTTTATTTTGTTATTCTTGCTTCTATACGATTATTATTATTATTATTATTATGCCAATCGAATAATGTGTTGACAAGCGTACTTTGTCCAATTTTTTTTCGCCAAATAATTGTTTTTTTGGAATAGAAAGTATATATATATTATATTTCATCGCGTTTACCGCGACGATGCGTGGACGCGATGATGCAAGACAATGGGCGGGAATGGACAATGGACCGTGTGGACTCGTGGCGACACGTAAGACGGTGAAAAAGGCTACTGCGAAAGAACTCATATCGCCGTCATATGGCGCTCATGGGATGAATCACTGAAAAACAAGCATATCGCCGTCATATTGCTTGCATGGCATGTCTACTACCAGTGCTAACCCAGTGAATACACCAATAAAAATCATTGCATGACTTCTATATGACGCCAATCTGCAAATATTCATTGTTGAATTCAAATTTGCCGTCTCATGAGTTCATGTTGTAGTCAGCGGATGATGCATTTTGAAACGACAAATTTAAGTCACGATGTATCTCAAATTCATGATACTAAATGAGCTCATGAAATGTCTTCATAAACGTACACGAAATTGCGTTCATGTTGAGTACAATTCATGAGTACAATTGATGCTACCATAGTGAATACACGCCAAAATGTCTACACATGACTTCAATATGACGTAAAATCTGCGGATATTATTTGCGGACACTTGAGCACAGCGATATGCGAGTTCGACGTGCTCTAAGCGTATGATGCATTTGTAAACGACATATTGAGATCAAAATGTTTTGTAAATTCACGATACTAAATGAGTCCATGGCTTTGCATCACAACATGTGGTCAATATGCTGTGAAATTTCCTTCATCGATTGTATGCACGACATGATAATCATGACTTTCTATCTGGGCTAGCCGCGAAGAGTCCATTGGTGACGAAAAGATATGATAATAGAGGGAGACTCGGGCACGTTTTGAAAACAGCGAGAGGGAGAGAGAGAGAAAAAGAAACGAAGAAAAAAAAAAAACTCGCGGTATAAACACGTAAGGGGTATAAAGGCGTACAAACACGATGTACAAGGTTAATAAGAAATTCTCGAGCAAGGGCTGAAGAGAGGGGCAAAAGTAAGAAAGAGAAGAGAGAGAGAGTGAGTGAGAGGTAAACAGAAACGAAGAGAGAGTCGAGGATAAAAGACGTTGTGGTGTGGGCTCTCTTGGTGGGTAAAACGTTTCGTTCCTTGGCGGGGAGCTCTCGAGCACGTATAAAGTGAGAAAGGGTGAGAAGAGTATCATCTCTCGAGCTGATGGAGCCGAAGAAGGGGAGAAAGAGAGAGAACGAGTGTGAGAGATAAAGAGTACGAAGGAAAAGATGAGAAGTCAAAGGCAGAATAGAGCGGAAGAACGGTCACGACGAAAGGGAAGAGAGAAAATATATGAAGGAGTTTTGCGAAGGTGGAGGAGAAGAAAAAGAAGAAGAAGAATAAGAAGAGAGGGCAAAGGTATCATTACAGTAATGACGGAGAGCGCTGGAGCGATGAGAGATTCTCGACTTCTTGTTCGATGCCTTCTCTCTCTCTCTCTCTCCCTCTCTCTCCCTCTCTCTCTCTCTCTCCCTCTCTCTCTCTCTCTCTCTCTCTCTCTCTCTCTCTCTCTCTCTCTCTCTCTCTCTCTCTTTTACACTTTATTTCTCTTTCCTCTTCCCTCGGGTCTCTTCAGTAAAATTATACCCACATATGCGAAGAGATCCATCAGCTCTCGCGTAAGAACAATGAAAACGAATTTTCGAAATTTTCATCTCAAAAGACCATTGAAATTTATCGAAAAAAAAAAAAAACCTCTCCCCCACATCCTTATACACTTCACGTAAAAACGATCCTCGAATTTCCATTTTTCTCGAACTTTCAACTTCAATAATTTCAAAAAGATCAAAACAATAACCCGGGAAAAACTTTGTCGGGAAAAAAGAACAATTGCGAAACGTGAAAATTGCACCCTCTTAAACTTCCCCTGCGATCCAGCCGAAATTTAACAGTTTTGAAGCAAAAAAAAATTTACTCATCCATAAAAAAAAGCACTTCATTCAATTTATATGGAATTTACGAGGAAAAAAAAAATTTCGTTCAACCATTGTCGGAATATTTTAGAGAATGAAAGAAGAGTGTCTCTCTCGGGCAAATAGTGCCATTATTTTTCTTATTATATTCATGCCAGGAGTTCTACCTGTATCCGTAGCATTTTTTCCGAAAAGTCCCTTGGAGGCAAAGTCCTCTCTGTACCGAAGAGACGCGGCGATTGCTAAGGCGAGAATATTGTCCTGCAATTTTTTTTTTTTTCTTTTTCTTTCACATTTCTCGCGCGCATTTCAAGATTAAATTTCTCTCGGTTATCCGTGACCCGTCTAAACGTTCTGCAATCTCGATAAGTTCACGCCAACGGCTAGCAAGATTGATATCATCTTGTTCGCATATATATTACATTTGTGCCATTGTAACCGCTTAAAAAGACACTGAAATTTTTTTTCGTTTTTTTCCGATCCAATTTTTTTTTTTTCTACGAAATTTTGAAAATAAAGTTTTTCGGCCTGATTTTAAAATCTATAAAAATTCTCAAAAATCCTGTATTATGTATAAAAAAAGTTAAGCTTCGTTCTAAAGCGGATAGAGATTCGCTTTTTTTTCGTGCTTTTATGAAGAAAAAGAAATGGAAAATTACAAAATTTTTACGAAATCCCGGAGACAATTATTTAAAAATTAAAAAAAAAAAAAAAATAGTTATACGTACTCACTGTCTGAGGCAATAAATTATCCTACAATGTGAAAAAAATTCTTGAAAACTCGCTGAAGCATACGAAAAAAAATTTCGGGTTAAATTTGCTTTGATTTTTAATTTAAAATAATTTATTTTTCTTGATAAAAGCTCGAAAAAAAAGAGATAGAAGGGAATCTCTGCCCTCTTTGGGTGAAAGCTGAAGTTTTTTTTTTATTATACGTGACAAAGGATTTTTGAATTCAGGGGAAAATTTTTATTTTAAAAAATTCGTAGACAAAAAGTGGGTGATCGGAAAAATCTAAAAAAAAATTCGGAGTGTCTTTTTAAGCGGGTCCAATGACGTAAAAAAATTAGGGCTCTAGTCGAAATGGGTCAGTGAAAAACGCTTACCACGTTGGCATGGAAAGCCTCATATATATATATAAAATGTAATTATATATATATATATTGAGGAGATGGCCACGGGCAATTTAATTCTTATCACTAAACGTAAATCGTGGTTCGAGCCAGATGGAGAACGACGAAAACTCCTCCTTCTGCCTCGAACCAGCTCCGACTTGTTTCTCATTTTTTTTCCTATTTAAAAAAAAAAATTTTAATCTCTTTTCCTTCCTCTCTCTTTCTCTCTCTCTCACTTTCTCTCTCTCTCTCTCTCTCTCTTCTCTCTCAGGCGATTATTCTGTCGCGATATGCAGTCGTTGGTCATGCTCACTCACTGACCCCCTCGAGAGAGAATCACGAAAGAGAGAGAGAGAGAGAGAGAGCTCTTTTCTCTTTCCCAAGATGGGTGGTCGTAATAAAAAAAAGACGAAAGAAAAAGAAAAAAAAATACACCACTTTTAGGATTTACACCGATTGATAGCTGAGACGACCCATTGTAAAGATTTTGCATACCATGGAGTTTTACGATTTTCGATAAAACGTCGTTGGGAATTCGATGGATGGGAAAGGTTTTTCATTTTATTTTCCGCACGAAAAAGTCGAACGACCGAGACCAGTGAAGATTGGACGGAGATTGCAAAATATTGAAAGAGATTTTTGTTCATGGAATTGAACATTTTTGTTTTTTTAATTTTTATTTTTTCCCATCGTGAATCGTGAGAATGTACCCGGGGCTATACGAGGTTAAAATATCCCCGATTGAAGGATAATCGAGCCCGGGGTATAATCGTGAAACGCGGAAAGAATTGAGCAAAAGAGTCGTTAAAAAAAAAGAATCAAACAAAGATTTATTTTTAAAAAAAGGAGGAAAAAAAGTATTACGTAGTATTAGGAGGAAAAAAGTATTCGTCCATACTTGAAAAATCAGTAAAGAAACTCCCTCGTCCTCAAATCACTCTGCCTCGTTTCTTCTCCTTGAGATTTTCCGAATTTCACCGAGCCAAATCGTTCTTATTTTATTTTTTATTTTTATTTTTTTCCGACATCTCAGGATCCAATTTCAGGACGAATTTATACAGTGAGAAGTAGACACGCTCAAAAAAAAAAAAAAAAAACAAAAAAAAAACAACAACAATGTAAAGTTTTTTCGATCGATCGTTCGTTATAATTATAATTTGTATTTTCGTTGCTGCCGTTGTTGCAGAGATAAAGACGAGATAGTCGGTTCTTACTTGAAGATCGAAGGAACAATCCTCGAGGACTATGGAGAATACGAGTGTCGAGTCAGCAACGGTGTCGACGACGAGATGAATCTACCAGCTCATATTTATCGCCAAGGTATAAAAATATAAATCATCAGTATAACAATATCTTGATTCCCTCGTACGAATGATATTTCACTGTCAAGACATGTGTAAGAGAGAGAGAGAGAGAGAGAGAGAGAGAGAGAAAGTACTCTCGTTATTTTTGTGGGAGGGGAAATTTAATTTGACGATGTCGAGTGCTCAATCAATTATGAAGAATGAATGCACGATGGAAAAAATTTTCAGCTGTCAGGCTATAAAAAATTTCACGAGTAATCTACTCGACGATGAATTTCATCGTCCTCTGTTATTGAAAATGTTTTTTTTTTTTTTGCAACATCTGCTGCCATTTTTGTGACATTAAGATTTGTTTTTTTCTACTAAATACTCGAATAATTGCTCCAATTTGTTAATTTTTTTATTTACTCAAAGCTCGAATAAAATTCGATGAGTCGTTTATCAAAGACTTGTCCTTAAATTGCTCATCGTTGCATTGGATCTTAGGGCGTTTGTTTTTTCGCCGGGGTGAATGAAAAAGGTTGAGGATTTCGAAATTTGGAGTTTTCGAAAATTTTTTATTTTCTTATAAATTGATAGGCTCGCTCTCAGATTTTTTTTAATTTATTTTTTAAACTAAATGAATACTAAAATTTGAAAAATCAGTTGCTCATAGAAAGAAAGAGAACGAGAGAGAGAGAGAGAGTAAACGAGAAAAAAAAATAGAAGTAAGTATGCAAGTTTATCGACTGTTAATTGTTTTATCGTCGATTGAAATAATTTTTTTCGGGGGTTTCGATAATTGCGATTTACAAAAACAAAAATTTCACTCAATTTTTGCAGAGCCTCGCTATGATCTTGGATTGCGAAATGGCTCGTGGAGAAAAGCCCTTTTGTTCGGTGTTCTCGTTCTCGCTATTGTCGTATCGGCTGCTGCATTTTACGCGAGATGCTGGTTACCATTGGCGGTAATGTGCCGCGACAGATTCGGAGCTCTCGATGATGATGGTGAGTGAACAGAAAAAAAAAAAATAAAAAATAAAAAAAACCCCCAAAATTGTAGCAATAATACCATGAATCAGCTGAATCGTAATGATAATACAAAAAATTATTCGCATTATTAAAATTTAGCTGATAAAAAAATATTGCGACGATTATATGCTGCTTGGGTAATTTTAATTTTGTCAAATTTTAAGAATCGCTGATACAAAATCCGATGATACAATTATTTTTTTATTTTTTTATTTTTAAATAAAATTTAAAACGAGAAAAAAAAATTAATAAATATCTCCCCACTCAACAGATGGAAAGGAATGCGACGCTCTCGTCTGTTATCACGAGAGGGATTCGAATCTCGCGATTGGGACTCTCGTGCCGACCCTCGAATGGAGACATCGATACAAATGTGCGACTCTCGAATTATCTCATCTCAAGAACAATTGTAAGTACTCGCCCTTTTTTTTTTTTTTTTTTTTTGCTTTTTCTTGGAAAAATCTTTGGGTTATTTCTTTTTTTTTTTCAATGATTTATTTTGAGATGTTCCTGAAAAGTTTAAAACAAAAAAAACAGCAAAAAACAAAAAATATTTCAAGTCAACGAAAGTGCCTTGATGCGGATGGAAATAAAAATTGAAATCTTAATTTAAAAAATTCTAGAAGGCACGAAACTTTGCTTTCGCTCGATTTTCTTTTTTTTTTTTTTGGATACATCTCCGAGAGAAAGTTGAATTAGGAGTATGAATGAAATTTTTTTTTAAAATCATTGGGGCGCATAACGTAGAGTAAGTAAAAATAATGAGGACGTATTTGTTTATTTTTCGTTAAAAATGACAGATGCTGTTATAGGCAATTTAATTTCACGGATTTGGATATATATATAGATATAGCGTAACATGTGTGACGTCATAATGTTATATTTGTTATATTTGTTATATTAACGGCAATTTTGAATCAAATAAAAAAATAAAAAATACGTACTAAACTGTTATTTCCTAAACTACCAGATTTTGAAATAAAAAAATTTCATTTATACTCCCAATTATCTTTATCGATTATCGATGGTTCATGGCGATGGCTAGATCTTTGTATAATGTAGAGATATATATTATATATATATAAAATATTTGATGATGTTGAAATTTGCATCGTTGGAATGCAAGGAAAATAGGTTTTTTTTTTTACAAAATTATTTCCAGTATTGTCTCGAAGTCGAAAATCGTTTAAACCTTTTTATCGCAACCCGGGGCCCTAAATATGCCGGAAAAGCGTCAGTAATACTGGAAATGATTGTTTTTATGTAAAAAAAACCTATTTTCGTTGCATTCCAATGATGCAAATTCCAACATCATAATATTTGCAAACACAAGGACAACAATCGAATGCAAATATTTTCCAAAACCGATTCTGTCGAGTTTAAAGAAAAAAAAACTCATCGGTCGATTCGACCCGATAAGCTTCCGTGTTCCCTCAAGTTTTCAGTTACGCAAAGTTGGGTAATTTTTTTCAGCGAAAAGTCAGGCAATTTTTTTGCTATTTTTTTTTTCCGTCCAACCTGTTCGTGAACTTTTAAAATTATGCGAATGAAGAAAGAAAGAAAAAAAAAACAATCTCGTCTTCATATATTTTTTTTTTCATCTCGCGCTCAAGGGGGTCTCGAGATTGGACCGCACGCCGCATCGGCGCGAAGGATAATCGTCGTGCTTGGACCGAATGCCCTGGAAAATGTGTGGACCGAGGCGAGCGTGGCCGATTCATTGAAACAATTTTCATCGATCTCAACGAGAACGATAATAATATGCCTCAAGGAATTGCCAAATTCAACGACGATAACGAAAACCACGAGATGCAACGAACGTCTCGCCGCTGCGTCGCAGCGCAACGAACATGCAGCTGCCCTCGAGCGTTTGACAATTTTACGCTGGAAGGAAACAGCGAGAAACGGGGACGGCAGCGGTATCGGTGATTATAAATTTTGGTACAAATTGAGAATGTCGATGCCGGCGATGAGACCGTCGTCGTCAGCGAGAAGCGGCGTTAACGCGAGATGTAAATCCGTCGCTATGATCGTACAGGCAAATGGCAAGCAATCGGGCCAGCAAAAAGCACGTTCACGCGAGAGTCTCGAAGTTCTCGTGTGAATGCGAAAATAATTTTTAAGGGAGGAGGAGGAAACAAACAAAAAAAGAAATGAAAGAAAAACGAAAAAACGGAAATCGATGAAAAAGAAAAAAAATTGAAAAAATAATTTCCAATCTTTCGTGTCGGGCATATCGATTGTGATTTCTCCTTTTTTTTTTGGGGGGGCGAATCGACGCGAAACCCAATTTTATATTCTCCTTCCATGAGATATAAGCCTGAGTACTTTTTTTTCCATTTGCATTTTTTTTTGCAAAAGTCCGTCCGAAGAACGTCAGTTCGCGATCCTTGGGAAAATTTGCAATTTTTTTTTTTACCCCGTTTGTACGAAGTCTTCTTTTTTTTTCCTCCCCCCCCCTCGCAAAGATCGTTCGATTCGTCGTGTAAATTCTCAATTTGCTACTTTTCTATTCTCATTTTTTAAAATGTTTTTTTAAAAATGTTTAAAAAATTTTTTTTTTAATACGCTTTGCGTGTGTGTATGTATATATGTGTGCGTGTTTATTACTGAAGTCATTCGCTGTCGCGCAAAGCAGCCTTTATTTATTTAGTTAGACGTATTATTTATGTTACGAGTTGTCGTCATTTTTTTTTTTTTTTTAATATTTTTATTTTTAAAAATAATTCCACATCGACACGAGGATCGCGCATTCTCGAGGCTTGCGCGAGATTGTTACTAATATAACGTGGAAATTTTTATTCGGGACATTCCATACTGCCGATCGGTTGTGATCCCGATTAATTTGGTAGAAAAAAAAAGAACATTTATCGCAAAAAGGTGTGAAAAGGGATTTATTTTTTTTTAGAATTTTCAAAACTTCCGGAAAATTTTGTGAAATAAAAGTCACGACTCGAATTTTGTGCTCTTGGAAGATGAAATCGTTCAAATTCAAAACGATGCATCGTCTATCCGTAATTTTTGCTTATCTGTGAATTATTTTGAGAATTTTTTTTTTTTTTTAAAGAACACATCGAGACGTCCCACGCGAAATTTTACTGCCTGAAAACTTTTTAGATTCTCGCAAAAAAAAAAAAAAAACGTGTTCTGTAACGCGTTCTCCGAGACATGGTGCAGGATAGTTAATCGAGAAAAATATATTTAAATATAATATGGATTTGAGGCAAATCAGTTTTGCATGAAATGTCCAGGAATAAATTCATTAAAATTTTCCTAAAACAATAAATACATCGTGAATAAATTTAAAAAAAAAACATAATTTTGAATTTTAACCTTTCGAGATGCTTTTGGCAAAAAAAAAAACAAAAAACATTTCGTTCTTCAATCAAGAATTTCGTGCTTCGAGTCGACAAATCGCGCGAGTGCCTGACGGTCTTTGATTTTTTCTTCATTTTTTTTTTTTCGTTCTTTTGAAAATTCTAGAAAAAAAAAACAAGTTTTAAAAATTTATTTCCATCGAGACACTAATAATAATAAAAAAAAAAAAGAAAAAACAAACAAACTCGACAAGGAATGTTCAATACGTATATCGTGATATATTTTTCAGCGACGAGCTTCGATCGTAGCGCAAAAAAGGAAATGCACAAAATACGCGCGCATGACGTATAGTGATTTTTTTTTTTTTACATTTTATCATAAAACATAGTCTCGATTGTGAAGCAGAGACGGGCGTTCGAATGAGAAAAAAAAAATCATTGAAAATAATTGCAATTGAGAGTATTCTCGATTGAAAGATTTAACAATGAAAATATATAATGGGGCATTCCACGTCATGATCGACCTGCAGACCCTCTCCAGAATTAGTTTAAAATTTGTGCAAAGTTTCTGTTACTTGTCGAGAATATTTACGATTTTTTTATTTTTTATTTTTATTCGACGACGTTTGGACGTTAGAATTTTATACGATATATATGCGGAAATCGAGAATGCCCGAAGTTCAATCAAGTATAACGCGAAAACTATTGATTGTATAAAAAAAAAAGTTACGCATAAAAAAAGTTTCAGTTTTCGAGTGAACTTTAGCGGCAAAATATGCAAAATTTTTATCGAGGCCGCTGAAGGTTCATAAAAACTCAAAAAAAAAACATTAGTTTTAGAGATTTTTCGAAAAACGGTTCAATTTTTTTTTTCGCTAAAAATTTTAAAGAATATTCCTCTCTTAGTGTTCAAAAACTTTGTATAAATTTCATCACGGGCCGGGATTTGGTTTCCAAGTTTTTGAATTGATTCATTATGATATGTCGACGACAGGACGACATGGGCAAAAATTTTCGAAAAATCTAAAAAAAAAAAAACTAATATTTTTTGAGTTTTTAAGAATCTTCAGGAGCCTCGATAAATTTTTGCATATTTTGCCGTTAAAGTTCACTCAAAACTGAAACTTTTTTCATATTCAACGTTTTTTTTTTTTTTTTTCATATAATCAACAATTTTCGAGCTATGCTCAATTGAACTTTGGAAATTCTCGATTTCCGCATATATTATGACGAATGCCAACGTCTAAGCGTCGTCGAATAAAAATCGAAAAAAAAAAAAAAAAACCCACAAATATTCTCGACGAGTAGCACAAAGTTTTCAGAAAGTTTAAACTAATTCCGAGAGGGTCAAGGCCGATCTGACGCGGAATGCCCCATATATTCATGATTATTCCTTAATCGAATTATTTTCAATGATTTCTCGCTCATTATCGAATGGGCCTCGATTTTATATGATTATTTTTACAGTAATCTCTTTACTGTCAGTATTAAAAAAAATACTAGAGAGCGTACTAATCGCATGGGCGCGAATCTTCAAGCTCGACGTCCGCTTGCGAAGGTTCGAGTTCTTATGTATGCAACTTTTTTTTTTTTTATACCTTCATACTTTTTCCTCCATCGTTGTTCGACGAATTTGAGATGCGTGAGAAAAAAATTTAAAAAACAAAAAAAAACGAAAAAAAGACGAAGCGGGATCATCGATAAACTCCGAACTGACTTTTTATTTTTTTTTAATTATCCGAAGAAACTATGTCGCGTTTTATCGAAAAGTTTATCGATGGATTTCGAGGTGAGGTTCTTATGAATGTATTCGCGCAAGAAAGAGAGAGAGAGAGAGAGAGAGAGAGAGAGAAATGAGTAATATAAATTGGCGTTTGTAATTATATTTCATTATTGTTCGTTCGCTTTTTTTTTTCTTCCTCGTTTAGGCACTTGTACTTGAGACGAATAAGACACAAACTCGTGTTTCACAATTTTTCGTTACACCTCAAGTATTTCACGTTATCATTCATCTTATATTATAACGATAATAATAATAATAATAATAGTAATAATAAAATAATTACAATAAAGAAACATGATTCACATGATGCGAAATAACTTGTTTATCGGAGTTTTCATCCTGCATAATTATACGAGAAATAATAATTAAGTCGAAAATACAAGAATTTTTAATTAGGGTATGGGACACGTTGCGCTTAAATTTGCCAAGGAAAAAAATAAAAAAAGAACAATCAAACGCGTGGTTGTCGAAAAAAAATGCTGTCGAATGATCATGCTGAAGAATATTCAGATTTCGAATGTAAAAAATTGTCAAAGATGCATTTTTTTAAAACAAATATGTATATATTTTTTTTTTTTTTAACGATCTGAATATTTTGACGCATCGCTCTGGAAAAGAGCACTTTCGACTTTCCTTGTGGCATTTTTTTATATGATTTTTCTTTTCTTCTTTTCTTCTTTTTCAAATTGAAGACAAGATAAATGGATACTTTTCTTGAATTTTGAGAGCGTCGATAGCACCCAGTGACCCTTTAACAATCCCGAATTAGAGTCAACGATAAAACCCCCGTACTTTCCTACATTTTATATTTTAGGTGATAACGAGCCAGGGATTAACCCCTCGCCATTTAAAAAACTTTATTTGTTCGATTGTTCCACCTGAGAAAACGTTAAAATTAAAAACCAAGGTTTTTTTTACCACCGTGCGAATTAGCTATGGAGGTTGGAACAGCTCAAAGTTGGAAAAAAAAAATACTCCGAAATTTAAAAATCTGAAAATAATTTTTAAAATTCATTTTTTATGCCAGATTTATGTAAAAAAAAAATTTCACGATTGGTATTTTTTGATTTTCTATGATTTTCGACGGTTTTAAATATATTTAAAGTCCTCCAATAGCCATTGATTCTCCATTCGCTTTCAAGCGTTAGTGCAAAATTATGAGACAAAACGAGAGAAAAAATTTTCGACAGAAATTGCTTTTTTTATTCATCAATTCTAATCGTTTATAAAAAAAAAAATTATTAACAATTTTTAACGTTGTGAAAGGTTTTTTTTATTCCAATATTGTTTTTGGAGCGGAAAGTTAGCAAGATTTCAACTTTTTTCATCGGGCAAAAAAATAATAAACAATTATTTCTGATGAAACTCATTTGCTCCTGCGGCTGACGAGTTTTAGCGGTAAAGTTTAGGGCCAAGTTTCGGGATAATAAACAGAACCAAAAAATGACTTCTCGTGTCTTTGAAAATTATTTTTAGTCATAACATACCACGTAAATTACTAATTAATTTTTTTTTGTGCTCCGTTCTTTCCGAGTCTGCCGTCATAAAAATCATTGAGTCAGTCATTTATAATACTAATTTGAATGTAAACTTAATTGACTTTCTGTTTTCTACAATTTTCACGGACATTATCTAACGCGTATTGAAGAAAAAATTTCACAACGTAACGATCGTTCATAACTTTTCATAAACAATTAAAATTGATGAATAAAAAAAAAAACGAAATTCTGTCGAAATTTTGTTCTTCTCATAACTTTCCACTAAAGCTGAAAGTAATGGAGGATTAATGGCTATTATAGGACTTTAAAGATATTTAAAACCGTGAAAAAACAATGGAAAATCAAAATCAAAATCAAAATCGTGAAAATCAATGGAAAATACCATCGTGAAATTTGTTTTCCACAAATCTGACATAAAAAAATGAATTTTTAAAATTATTTTCAGATTTTTTAATTTGCGAGTATTCTTTTTTCAATTTTGAGCTGTTCCAACCACCATGGCTAGCTAGCATGGTGGTAAAAAAATTTTTTTTTAATTGTTTTCACGCATTCTCCGGTGGGACAGTCGAACAAAAAAAAAATTTTTTTTAATAGTGAGGATCAACTCTGGCTGGTTTGGCTTGGAATGCCCAATATATATGTATGCATATCACGCTTTGGTAAGTATACAACGAGCGTGAATAACGATCTCTGATCGTCTCAAGACTCAGCACTAATCAACATATTTAACCCTTAAACCCAAAAGGTGGATCATTTTTGTCCGAGCTGATTTTAATTGTTCGAATAAGTCGATAAATATCCACCGCTTCGTAATCGCCCCCCCCCCCCCTCCCCTCACCCTAAAAAATAATTATTTCAGATTTTTTTTTTCACAGCGTTGCAGTGAAAAGGTTCAAAGATGGTATGTGAATTTTTATCATTTTTTTACAATACGTTAAGTTGGTGAAAAACGAGCCGGACAAAAATGGCCTTTCGTGTACGAGGCTACAAAAAAAAAACATTTCGGGTTTAAGGGATACATATAATATATGCGGGGGGGGGGGGGGGGGGGGGGCATTTCACCAATTATCAACCAATGTTTAGGCCCTTAAAATTTGATTTGCCTCAAATTTGCCTGACATTTTGTGCGCCAAGATTGATAAATTCACCAAATTTTAGCTCCATGGGACTTGTGCCGCTGTTCACGAAGAATGCGATATTCAATTTTAAGAACAAAATTTAAATCCGAATTCTCATCGTATCTTTGGGCGCCACGATAAAAATGTGAAAAAAAAAAAAAAAAACATTTCTTGTGTGAAAAACGCTCAGCTTTTCAAAATAATTTTTTTTAATTTTTCATGCGCCTCAATATTTTATCGTTCCTTTCAATTTTTTATGCCTGAAAGCTGAGAAATTGTTTCAGTGAGAAAGCCAAATTTTTGGAGCAGGATGGACAACCTTTTGAGACTCAATGAGAAATAGTTATGATATTCACCCTCAAAAAAGTATCTCCGATGAAAAAAAAACCTTCCACCGAGCGCATCGATCAAAATACATTAGCCAGCCAGAAAAGTGTCTGCAAACGTCTCTACGAAATTCAGATTCAGAAATTCGTTTTTTCCATCCAGCGAGTAATTTAAATCAGCTACTGCTAATTGTGCATACCGAAAAAAAAAAACAATTACAATTGGAAATCAGGGGAAAAAAAAGATTGCGATGGAAACGTATAGCAATAATTGCGGGGCCGGTATGATTCGCAGACATGTAACATACTTTTTCCCCCGTTTTTTAAATTTTTCTGTACGAAAAATGAATTTTTTTCCCCATTCCAATCGAAAAATTTGATTATCATACTGGAAAAAATCTCAGCTTTTTCAGATTTGAAAAAAAAAAAAAAAATTGAAAGGAATGATAAAATGCTGAGGTGCACGAAGAATTGCTATTTTTCGTCAAAAAAAAAAAAAAAAAAAAACATTTTTAAGATAAGAGGTTTTTCGGCACAAGAAATGGTTTTTTTTTTGTTTTACATTTTTATTGTGACCGCTGAGGAAATGATGAAAATTTCGGCTATGGCGAATTTACCAAACTTGGTGCACAAAATGTGCGAGGAAAAAATTTGAGGCAAATTTAATTTTTCAGTGCCCAAACATTGGTTGATAATCGGTGGCCCATATATATAATATATATTAGGGTGTGCGGAAAAAAAAACAATTTTTTTTTTTCGGTTGCATCCACCAAAAAAAGTTTAAGTAAGGTAAAAAAAAGAAGAATCCTAAAACGGGAGGTAAAAAAAAAATTATTTCGAACGGCGCATTGCATTTGAATATTTTCCATAAGAATAACACAGGAAAATATTGGGATTTCTGAATGTGGTAGTGCAACTCGTCAGAAAAAAAACCACACAAAGATGTCATTAACATATTCTCATGGAGAATCGAATTCCCTACAAAAAAAGTTCTTACGAAAAATTAGCTCGGAACAACCGTTCAAGTGGAATATAACGCGAATGAATATAGTGGAAATAACGCTGTCTGAAATTGAATTGATAGGAAAAAAAAATAATTCAAAAGGCTGTAAAAATCGAATTTTTCGCTTTACGAAAAAACTTTTCGGGGGTTTTTTGTAGAAAATGTTCTGCTCTAACAACGTCGCTTTGATAGAAGCATATAACGGTTCATTAACAAAAAACGAAGAGCAGCTACAATATTTATTGGGCATAGTGCAAAATTATCGATAGAAATACCCTAATTGCAACAAACAGACTCTTAAAAAAAAGAAACGATGATTATTAAGCATTATAATGTAAAAAAAAACCTATTCTATCTTATTAAACCAAATTCATTGAATAAAGCTTTTCTAAACACGATCAATGATGAACGTCGTTTCTTTTATATTTCTTGTTGTATACTTGATTTTTTTTTGTATAAGAGAAATATTTTGAGAACAATTTCATGCAAGTATGTTAGAGCAGAACATTCTCTAAAAAAAACCCCCAAAAAGTTTTTTCGTAAAGCGAAAAATTCAATTTTTACAGCCTCTTGAATTATTTTTTTTCCTATCAATTCAATTTCAGACAGCGTTATTTCCACTATATTCATTCGCGTTATATTCCACTTGAACGGTTGTTCTGAGCTAATTTTTCGTAAGAACTTTTTTTGTACGGAATTCGATTCTCCATGAGAATATGTTAATGACATCTTTGTGTGATTTTTTTCTGACGAGTTGCACTACCACATTCAGAAATCCCAATATTTTCCTGTGTTATTCTTATGGAAAATATTCAAATGCAATGCGCCGTTCGAAATAATTTTTTTTTGGCCTCACGTTTTAGGATTCTTCTTTTTTTACCTTACTTCAACTTTTTTTGGTGGATGCAACCGAAAAAAAAATTGTTTTTTTTCCGCACACCCTAATATATATATATAATAATTCACCATCATCCGAACTACCGGATATAGCACCAATATTTTATCACGCGTTCAAGCGCTGCGTTAATAGAAAAATAGCTTTCCATCTGTCGGCTCGAAACGACGATTTAACAGTACAAAAGTACGATAAAAAAATTTTTTTTTTTTTTAATATGTACAAATTTTTCAACAATAAGTCACACGTATGGCCTCGAGGATGATTTTTCTTTTTTTTTTAAGTAAAGCGTTTTAAGTCACCATGATATTTCGACGAAAAGTCGCAAAATTTGCGTTTCACAGCACTGTGTGATTATAAATTCTATATATACATTGAAAAAATAAAAAGAAAGAAAAAAAAACAGAATTTAAGATAAAATAATACTGTCTGTTGTGTGAATTTGCGGCGCGTGTGCGAGCTAATCTCTCGACATGACAGTTCTTGCATTCAAAATACCTGAAACGCCAAAACGTAATAACGAGTTTTCGTTTCTTTTTTTTTTTTTTTACAAATTTCATTCTTTCGAGTAAAAAAATGAAAAAAAAAAAACCGCGTTTTCCTGGATTGGGTTTGAGCTCGAGATGGCTCGGTGCGTCAACGTACACTCCTGACATTATATCGACGTGAATGTTACTTGCGAGAGCACGCAAAAAAAAAAAAAAAAGAACTGACAAAAATCACCAAAGAGTTTGGCTAATTTTCGTTTTCTTTTTCTTTTTTTTTTTTTTTTTTGGCAAACTAGAAGACTTTAACCGATTCATACTGGCCGTATTCTTCGCGTATTATTGTACAAAAAAAAAAATCAGAGGGACGTAGAATTCTGACGCATCAAATAATTTTCCTTTGCGATAGCGGCCAATGCATCGGCCATTGATTTTCCGGTTTCCTGCACCATGCTGTAGAGATATCCCGATTCCGTGTTTTGCATGAGAACATGAGGATGATCGAATTCCTGCAAGACAAAAGATTATCATCAATACGAAATTAATTTTAGGGGGCGATTTCATTATTATTATTTAATTATCTTATTCATTATCTTGTGATTATCAAAGATTTTCAATGCTGCATTTACATTTACAATTTTCCTCAAGTGGGGATTTTTTTTTTCCGTAAATTCACTCGCTTGATGTTTTTTTTTTCGAATCCAAATTTGGGATGTAAATTTAAAAAGGAAACCTGGATTGTTGGGGGATGGCCATGGTCAGGGAAAACCTGGATATGTCAGGGAATTGTAAATAGTTCAGGGAAACAGGGAGAAATGTCAGGGAAATTTTCATTTTTGTTCGGGGAAAATTCTCGACCACCTGGAGTCGGAAAATTGTTGGAAAGACGAGAAAAAGAATTCTCCAATTTTTGCCCACTTTCAAATTTCAAATGCCCATAACTTTGCTCCGAATTGACGAATTTGGATTTATCGGGGGTGTTGCGAAAAGTCCGGGAGTAGACTTAGAGAATGCCGTTTGATTCATTTCGAGATCTTAATTTTTTTTTTGTATCCAAAAGAGCACTTTGAAAATCGGCGAGTTTGAGTACAAAGTTTTTATGGAAAAATTGACAAAAATCGATGCTCCGAATTTGAAAATTTGTAAAAAATCGAAAAAAAAAATCTTAGCTCGATGAACCAGGCGACGTTTTAAAGCTGAAACGATTGCGAAGAGAATAAGCACTGAACAGAAGTTTCGTCCCTTTGGGAAAGCAAAGTTACAGCGATTCCAGTGAATCCATTCATTATTCGCAAAAATTCAAAAAAAATCGTTTTGCTTCGAAATTTCACATAGACGACCCTGTGTCGATGCATTTACTTCCGCTGAGGACGAATCTGTTGGGCATTCTCCTTGAAACTCAGAAATTTCATTTTAAAACGTCAAAAACGTTTTTTCCCCCCCGAAAATTAAAATAACAAATTACATCGGATAAAGTTTAATTAAAATTATGATTTTCATAGATTTTGAATGAATGACTATTTTTCCGATATTATCGATAAATAAAAAATCAAATTAATCAGAGAAAAAAAAAACCATCGTGATAAAAAAAATGATTTTTTTCGTCGTTTCTAACAATTTTTTTCCATTCAAACGACTTGATTCTTGTACACGGGCATCGATGGCAAGATCTTTATATAACGAAGAGATATATATTATATATTTTGAAGACACAAGGACATTAATCAAATGCAAATATTTTCCAAAACCAATTCCGTCGCGTTAAAAAAAAAAAAACTCATCGGTCGATTGACCCGACAAGCTTTCGTTCCCTTAAGATTTCAGTTCGGCAAAGTTGGCTATTTTTTTTTCAGCGGAAAGTCATGGAATTTTTTTGCTTTTTTTCCCCCGGGCCACACTGATTGAAAATAACGTTAATTAATTGCAATAATTCATTAATCAAATGCAAATATTTTCCAAAACTAATTCCATCGCGTTAAAAAAAAAAAAACTCATCGGTCGATTGACCCGACAAGCTTTCGTTCCCTTAAGATTTCAGTTTGGCAAAGTTGGCTATTTTTTTTCAGCGGAAAGTCATGGAATTTTTTTGCTTTTTTTCCCCCTGGCCACACTGATTGAAAATAACGTAAATTAATTGCAAAAATTCATTAATCAAATGCAAATATTTTCCAAAACCAATTCCGTCGCGTTTAAAAAAAAAAAAAAAAACTCATCGGTCGATTGACCCGACAAGCTTTCGTTCCCTTAAGATTTCAGTTCGGCAAAGTTGGCTATTTTTTTTCAGCGGAAAGTCATGGAATTTTTTTGCTTTCTTTCCCCCTGGCCAACCTGATTGAAAATAACGTAAAATAATTGCAATAATTCATTCGACGCTCCTCCAAGGAGCAATAATAAAAAGAAGCGTGAAAAATCTTGAATAAATTTAGCCTTTTTTTTTTTTTTTTACCACGACAGTTCCTGCGTCCATCACCAATATACGATCGCTGTCCATCACGGTATTGAGTCGATGGGCGATCGTCAGTACCGTTCGATTCTCGAACTTTCGTCTTATCGTTTTTTGTATGAGCTCGTCGGTTCGCGGATCAACATTCGCGGTTGCCTCGTCGAGAACGAGTACAGGATTGTTGCGTAATATAGCGCGCGCAAGACACACCAGCTGTCGTTGACCAACGCTCAAATTGCTCCCGGCCTCGTTTATATGAGCCTCGAGGCCCATTTCCTTGAGCTCGACTTCCTCCAGTGCTTCCCACAATAAATTGTCCCGATAACTCGTAAAAGGATCGAGATTCGAGCGCAGCGTGCCGGAGAATAAAAACGGTTCTTGGGGTATTATACTGATTTTCGAGCGTAAATCGTGAAGTCCGATCTCGCTTGTCTCGACACCATCGATCTCGATTCCACCGTCCACGTCGGCAAGACGAAATAGTGCCTGGATCAGGGAAGATTTACCAGCGCCCGTACGACCGACAATGCCGATCTTCTCGCGTGGCTGAACGATGAAATTCAAATTTTTCAATACCGGCGGATCGAGGGGCGAATAACGCATGTAAACACGTTTAAATTCCACTCTTCCCTCATCGGGCCACGTTTCATTTGGTTTTTTCTCAACTGTACTCTCGAGGGGTGGCTCACTCTCGACATTGCTGTACTCGAGTACGCGCTCGACGGACGTCATTTGATTCTCCAATTCCGCGCTCTGGCGCATGCCCCATTGAAACATACCGGTCAGTCCTATGCTCTGCGTTATAGCGAGGCCAACATTGCCACCGGGTGTCGAGCTCGGATCATCGGAATTTCCAAGCACGAGAAAGCTCAGTGTCACAAGGGCGATGTATATCAGACAAAATATATCGAGCCAGAAGCCAAATGCGCGTGATGATGCGATGAATATGTACCAGGCGGACGAATGAAGATCCTGATGATGATCGAATTCCGAGGTAAGTACCTCGGCAGCGTCGAACGAGCGTATCGTTGCGAGACCCTGCAGCGTCGCGTTCAAATGACCGAAGACCGGTGAACGAGCTGTAGCGAAGGAAAATGAAAAAAAAAAAAAAACAAAAAAAATAAAAATAAAAAAAAAAAACAAAACACATTTATATAGGGAACTGGCCAGCATTTTGGCATACATTGGGGTGTTAAAATAAACAATTAGGGGTATGAATGAAATGTTTTTTTTTTTTCAATCATTTGGGCGCATAATGTAGAGTAAGTATAAATAATGAGGACGTATTTGTTTATTTTTCGTTAAAAATGACAGACTGTTATGGGCAATTTAATTTCACGGATTTTGATATATATATATGGGACATTCCACGTCAACTCAGCCACCTCGTTTTTTTTTATTGTCTCAAAAAAATTATTCGGTATGGGCATTTCAAAGGACAATATATCCATGAAATTTTACCAAAATTTCATCTCCCCCACTATTGTTGGTTCTCGAAATAATGATCAATGAATGCTCAATTTTGTAAAAATCATAACTTCGTAACTACCGATCGGATTTAATTAAACGATTAGAGAAAGAATCTTTTTTATTTTTTTTTTGCCCTTTTCGAAAAAAAAATATGTCATCATCGGATAAAAGCTCATTAGACAGTTTTCGGGGTAAATTAACAAAAAACAATTTTTCTCTCTTCACTGATGCCCTGTTCCATTTTGAAAAAATCCTGCGGAGTTGTGTATTGCCTCCCTCTGTCAGAAAAAAAAATACTGAGTAGAATTCCGATTGGCCCTTTCGTAGAAAAAAAATAAAATCGAAAAATTTCCCCGAAAACTGTCTGATGAGCTTTTCTCCAATGACGGCATAGTTTTTTTTTCAAAAAGGGGGAAAAAAATCAAAAAGATTCTTTCTTTAATCGTTAAAATCCGACCAGCCGTTGCGAGGTTATGATTTTTACAAAAT
Source organism: Rhorus exstirpatorius (assembly GCA_963564615.1). Classification (NCBI taxonomy): domain Eukaryota; kingdom Metazoa; phylum Arthropoda; class Insecta; order Hymenoptera; family Ichneumonidae; genus Rhorus; species Rhorus exstirpatorius. The sequence goes on along the minus strand of OY751313.1, from coordinate 15,120,602 downwards.
TGAGAATTTATTAATAATTATCTCGAGAACCAACGATTGTGGGGGGGGGGATGAAATTTTGGTAAAATGTCATGGATATATTGTACACTTTGAAATGCCCATACGGAATAATTTTTTCGAGACCAAAAGGGGCTCAAGCGGAAGCCACCGCTCATCGAGCGTTTCTTATTATAACGGCCAATCAACGTCTGTGACGAACTTTTTGGAAGGAAAAATTTGAGACCGTGAGGATTGTATTTCGAATTGAGAAAAAAAAATTTCATTAAATTAATTTTTTTTTAAATTCCTAATTACTAATTTTTTATAAACAATTATTTTTTTTCTTTTATATAAAGTTCTTAATCAAAGAAATTAGCTCTGCTCAATGTTTTTTTTCTTTTTCTTGATATTTGGCTCTCAATTCGACGAATTCGTGGAGAAGAATCATGAAAATCGTTTGAAAAACTTGCATTAAACATGCACAGCAAAAATTATCACGTGATAAAGCTTAAATTTCTTTAATAAATGCCATTTCTCGAATTTTACACGTGCGGGAACGCAAAAAAAAAAATGCTCGTTGGATAGGATTTTCAGCCACCCGGAGCCTAATGACCAAATTTTCCGGAATTAAGCTACACCCAATGATCGTTATACATTGATTTTTGGGGATTTTAGCCAAAATTATACATTTCTATATCGAATTTTTACATTCCCCGGCCATTGTAGCCTCTCTGGACAGAGAACACCGGGAATTACCCGTTCGAATTTAAAATTATCATTTCAAATGATCGAAAAATCAATGTGAACTCTGCTCTACCGTCAGAGAGTCAGTTTTCTTTTTTTTTTCGTAATGTTTTCTTTTTTTTTCGCAATGTTTATTCGCGAGTAAGAAATTTGAGTTTTTATTTTTGAAAAAACTCCTAATTTCTCATCGAAGTGGTTATTTTTGATTTTTTGTTGGTCTTAAAATTGAACAATACTCACTGATTCCTTCGAGACGTTTGACGCTTCTGCTCGTTGCCAGATAAACGACTCTCAGATAGTAAAAAATAATTCCAATGATAACGGTCGGTACCATCAGCCAAGGATTCGCGATTCCAACGACGACAATTATACCGAGAAGCGACATACCGATTTGTATGCAATCGATCATCGCTATCGGCAATAATTCGTCTATTGCGCCCATATCTTTGGAAAAACGATTGAGGACACGACCCGAGGTGTTCGTATTGAAGAAACGCATCGTCGCCCGGGTTATACTACGGAACATACGATCGTGAAGCTTCATCGATGCTCTCATGCACATCTCGAAAAATGAGAAGGAACGCCCGAGGGTCACGAATATCGTGATTATCGTCAATGCGCTGTAAATATAGATGCACGTATTCGTGTCCAGTGGTCTTTCCCATATTTTCGGCTGCCCATCTACCACGATAGTTTCCTGGATTAAAAAAAAAAAAACAATAAAACTAAAGCAAACGAAAAAATACATTAAGGTGAATGTCCCGGTTGGTGAACATTTAACGGAGGATTCGCGTTCTTTTTAAATTTTTCAATCATATCTTTTAGTACGATATTCAAAAACTTTGCTTTCGTATCAACAATTTCGTTCATGCTGAATGTAATATTGAATTTTTTTGTAAAAATGTTGAAAAATCAGGACAAATAAGAAAATTAAAAATGAATGTTTGTTGTCCGAGTTACTGACAACCCCCGACGACTTGCTGGCCCAGATAATTATACTCGACAGAGTCCCAGTCAATGAAGAGTCGGGAATCAATCCGTAAGAATAGTTATTTATACTTTTATTTCACATTTACTCAGTTCCGTTTACATTAATTTGAGGAATAAATGAAAAAAAAATGCAATACATTGCGCAGAATTTCTAAGGGGATTGGAGAAAACTGAAAACTGTTTAGGTTATGGAACACCGATCGACAACTCGGACACGTCCCAGATTCGTTGTCCCGGTTAATGACGGAATAGATGAATGTGCCGATTTTTAAAGCTGAATTGATAATATATCGAAAATAGTAACTGCTCTGAACTTTTTCTAGTCGGAAAGTTGAAAACTGAACCTTTATTTGCGGGTATTGAATCAACGATCCCATAAAATATATGTAAACTATCATTTAAGGTAGTTCTATCGTGGTAACTAATCCATAAGATTAAAATTTTTTTTTTTTTATATCTTCAATTTTAATATATTTATTCATTTCGCGAAACGTCAATGCCCCTTATCGACCTAATTACGGAGAAATTAATACTTGAAAATGCCAGTTCCTCAAGGCAAATTTGCTTCGGCATATAGAAGAACCGATTTCCGGTCACTTTAAAACGATATATCTTATCGAAAATCCAAAAGATTCTTACAAAAAACGAGACTTAGATTCATTAAACACGTAAAAATCTAACGGGCCTAAAAAAAATATGATTGTCGACCAATTTTTTAAGCTATACTGATTTTAATACGAGCATCCGGGTAGTGATACACAACTTATGGCATAATGTCGTGACGGTGAAAAAATGTGGCAACGCGATATCGAAACGAAAGCGGTATTTGACAAGTCGAACAACATAACCTCTCCGCGTCAACGTCAATAGAGCGGGCGAGAGAGTGAGAGGGCACGAGAATGAAAAGAGAAAGAAAACGCAACGTTGCCACACGTAAATATCATACGAGATCTAGTAATACTTGAGTCGTTGCAATTACTATTTTACTAGTTACATAATCATTTATAATAAACCGTTGATTAATTGTATTCACCTGGGTAAGCTTATTTAATATTTATTAATTTTAACCCATATATCCAATATTTTTAGGAATCATCATTTAGACATTTATAGCTAATTGACTAGTCTGCAGCGATAGAACTACCTTAAATATATACCGGATCGTTCAACAACTGGGACGCGTTCGCTATCTGGACCGTTTATCTTACGACGATGGTTATGAAAAGATAAATCGCGTGGTTTAATGGAATAAGGTCGTAAGTGCCAATAAAGGTGATTTTAGTGTGATAAAATTGTTTTTTTTTCCGTCATTTGTTGTAAAAATTATTAAAACGCACGAATAATTGAAAATTAGGAATTTGAAAAACTAAATACAAAAAGTCGTATGTTGGCGGATATGATCTTCTGGTTTTAGGTTCTTATTAAAAAAGGATTAATGCTCAAAGGACGTATCCGCCCAAAATACCTTCCGGTTTTAAGTTTTCTTTTTTTTTTAAAGATTTTCGGGCGCTTAAAACTTTCTGGTTTTAAGTTTCGACGTTAAGTTTCGGGCGTTTACGACCTTTTGGTGTTGAGTTTTTTTTTTATTTTCAGGTATATACGACCTTCCGATTTTAGGTTTTTTTTTTATTTTCAGGTCTTTACGACTTTCTGGTTTTAAGTTTTCTTTTTTATTCTCGTTTTTTCTGGTAAAAATCGTTTCTGTATCATCGTTGATCGATCCTATATCAACGTTGATAAGAAATTTCATTTTTCGATATGTTTATTTTTTTTTAAAGATTTTCGGGCGCTTAAAACTTTCTGGTTTTAAGTTTTCTTTTTTAAAAAGATTTTCGGGCGTTCACGACCTTTTGGTGTTGAGTTTTTTTTTATTTTCAGGTATATACGACCTTCCGATTTTAGGTTTTTTTTTATTTTCAGGTCTTTACGACTTTCTGGTTTTAAGTTTTCTTTTTTATTCTCGTTTTTTCTGGTAAAAATCGTTTCTGTATCATCGTTGATCGATTCTATATCAACGTTGATAAGAAATTTCATTTTTCGATATGTTTATAGTATAAATTATGTACCTATTTCATGGTTCCTGAGAAAAAAATGAACCATTTTATGATTCGTATAAAAGAATTTTCGAATCTATTATTTTGGCAAACATCGCGCGTGCTGCTGAAAATTTTTAAACGCAAACAATAACAATAAAAAAAAATGGTTATGCAGCGCGTACGACCTTATGAAATTAGTTATTGTAATTTTTTCTTATCTCAAATTAGAACCATAAGGTCGTATCTACCGATGACTCATTTTGCGAGGTTTTTCCAAACGTTTTTACATTTTTACTTTTACCAATGCCAAATAGTCGTATAATGTCGCTTACGACTGGCGACGTTCCGGTTTTGAATCGCCAAATTTACATTTTAACGTTTTTGAACATATTTTTACGTGATTCGCATAAATACATAATAAAAAAAAAAAGATACACGATCTTTAGATTTTAGCAATGGAAAAAAGTCGTATAATGGCACTTGCGACTTATTTCATTGGACACGCGAAATACAAATTATTAATAATTAATTACTATCATGCATGGATGATGATTATTAATTATGATATATATATATATATATCATAATTAATAATATATAATAAATATATATATCGTAATTAATAATATATATAATAAATATATATATATATATATATATATATATATATATATGTTGATAAAGCGATTATTGCTTGAATCTCCTTGATCAAAGATCGCAAAGATATTAATCGACTCACGTTCTTGTTCTCACGCTCCTCCATGTTGACCCACTCGCCGATGAAGTAATCACCACCGCTGGCAGCCAATTGGGCTCCGGCGCATAAAAACAGTACCAGCAATATCACGCACCAATTGCCGCCGGCTCGCAGATACGACGAATAAACGTGTCCTCCGATGCTGCCCTTGGTACGCATTTCAGCGATCTGTGAAAAGATTTGACAATAAAAATAAATACGTATCGAATCTCTCCTTCTCATTTCCAATGATAATAATGGAAAAAAACAAAAAAAATGAATGTTTGCGCATTGATTTTTTTTTTTCCCCCCTTCAAACATTATTACCTCATCGGGTTCATCCTGCTGGCCACCGCCGGTGGTTTCGTTGGTCATGAAAGAGCTGAGGGACGTGATGCTCGTATGACGAGAATTTCCACGACTCGGCGGTGCCGATGAGCTTTCGTCTTGCTTCGATTGTACCTCGAGCAATCGACCAAAATCAACTCCCATAGCCGCCAATTGGTCGTAAGTTCTGCGAGAAAAATTTCACGTTACACTTTGACCCTGCTAAATTTACAAAATTCCCAATGGATCTCGGATATGTATGCATATTACTTTTTTTTTTTTAATTGGAAAAAGAAAAGAGATTCTTACCCCTCGGACTGTATTGCACCGTCCTTGAGAACGATGATCCAGTCGACGTTTCGTAAAAATTGTAACTGATGCGTTACGAGAATTCGGGTTTTTCCCTTGAGATAACGCTCTATGCATTCCTCGAACATGTGCTTGCCAACGTGGGCATCGACGGCGCTCAGAGGATCGTCGAATAGACATATCGGTGCGTCAGCGTAAACCGCTCTTGCCAAATTTATTCTACGAAAAAATTAAATCATCGATTACATTGTACAAGAGAGAGAGAGAGAGAGAGAGAGAGAGAGAGAGAGAGAGAGAGAGAGAGAGAGAGAGAGGGAGGGGGGGGGGAAAGACAAAAACGTCAGCTAATTAATTGCTAAAAGCAAAACAGAGCTAATTATTAAGTTACCTAGCTCGTTGACCACCCGAAAGACTAATACCACGTTCTCCCACGATCGTTTTATCCCCGTATGGCAAAAGATTAAAGTCTCGCTTTAGCTGACAAACCCTTATGACCTGCTCGTATCGACGCTGCTCCATTTTTCGTCCGAATAATATATTTTGTCGCACCGAGCCGGCAAAGAGCCAAGGCTCCTGACTAGCGTAAGCGATATGACCGTTTACCTGGCGAAAGAGACGAATTATATGAATCAGGAGTACGAATGAAATTTTTTTTTTTTTTCAATCATTGGGGCGCATAATGCAGAGCAAGTAAAAATAATGAGAACGTATTTTTTTATTTTTCGTTAAAAATGACAGATGAACCTGTTATTGGCAATTTAATTTCACGGATTTTTATATATATAGATATAGCGTAACATGTGTGACGTCATAATGTTATATTTTTCAAAAAATAAAAAATACGTACTAAATATTTTTTCCTAAACTACCAGATTTTGAAATAAAAAAATTTCATTTATACTCCCAATTCGTGAGAGAGAGGGAAAAAAAAGGAAAGTACATTAACGTAGTACTTTTTGCTTTCGCTGATGGAAAAACGTTTCGTGATAGTGAAAAAAAAATAATAATAATAAATAACAATTACAGATAAATATATTGGGCATGGAAATTTAAAAGTTTGGCTTTGAGGACTCTGATCGTAAAATAATTTTTTTTCTTTCATCAATGCCATTCTTAAAATATGAGACCTAATTATTTGTTGTTTCAGCAGGTAAAATACTCGAGACCTCTATCCGGAGCCTGATGACCGGAAAATAGAAAAATTCAACAAAAAAATTTACATTTTCGACTAAAATCCGAGAGTTCCGCGACAAAAATAGCTGCAAAAGTTGTCGGGTATAGCTTAAATCCGAAAAATCTGGCCATTAGGCCTCTAGACGGATGAAAACCCAGTTTAGCGAGCTTTCTTTTTCATTTTTCATTCCCGCGAGTGGAAAATTAGAGAAATGGCCATTGATCCAAAAATTTACACGTTATCGTGAATAATTTGTTGCGCGGATGGTTCGCGAATATTCCATACTGGCGCCACTTTCAAGCCTCAGCGGCGTTGACTTTTCTTCGCCCCAGTTTTCGAGCTCTCGATGACAAAAAAAAAAAATAGAATATCGCTTCTAAATCCCGAAATTCGCGAGTTTCATGCATTTGATCCAATTTTTTTTTTTTTTCTTTTGCAATTTTCAATATTTCCTACTATACCGCGATCGCATTTTCTCATCGGCTTTTGATCTTCAAGCACCTTGAGAACAAGCGATGACGAAGTTATTCTCGCATCGAGATTTCAATTTTGAATTAAAAATAAACAAAAAAAGGACCAGAACGTTTAAACTTTAAAAGTTTTTTTTTTTTTCAATTTTTCAATTTTTCAATTTTCTTTCAATTTTGAATTAAAATTAATTAAATTTATATAATATATAATAAAATTGAATTAAAATTCAATTTTGAATTAGAGATTTCAATTTTGAATTAAAAATAAACAAAAAAAAGGACCAGAACGTTTAAACTTTAGAGGTTTTTTTTTTTTTTTTCCATATTCTTCTTCGTCAAATCGTCATAATTGATATATAAACGAACCTCGACAGTGCCCGAGTGTACGGGCAACTCCTTGAGAATGACATTGAGCAAGCTTGATTTTCCAGATCCGACCTGTCCCACGATAGCGACTAATTGGCCCGGATTGACTTTAAAATTGATACCGCGCAGGGTATCATCGCGATCCGAATTCAGCCATTTCGCGTGACAACGATCGATAATGACGGAGCCATCGCCGCCGTCATCCTCGCGACCGCTTCCCGTCACGGGTTTCACGAATTTTTCCTTTTTCCGCACTTTTTCCTCCCCCAGCACAGGCACAATGTTCTTTTTCCTGTTCTCATGTATATCATCGACTTCCTCGTACATCATGAAATTCTGCAATCGCTTTATCGACACCATCGCCTCGGCCACCTGCGATATTCCTGAAATAACAATCGTGAATAATCAACACTATCTATATCCGTATTTATCTGATCGTATAATCGTGTTAAAAAAAAACAAAAACAAAAATGATTTTTACAGCTTTCCGTTAGTCACGCCGCAATTATGCCTTTTTGGTATACAAAATTTGTGATAAATATTAAAAAAAAAAAAAAAACAAAAAGTTAAAATAACCGTCAATTCGCATGGAAATCGCCTGGGTGAATTTTTGTATAATTTTTTTCTTCTCTGTTTTCGTGGAAAAAAAGAAAAATTGAGATTTTCATGCCAATATGTTTTTAAAACGTCGAGAAAATATATTTAGGAAAATCTCGGTTTGTGCGTATTCCTAAATTTCCAAGCTAATTTCGCAAGGATCCCTCGAGCGGATCTCACAAAATTTGGCAAATTTTTCGAAAAATTTGCTTGCTGATTTTCGCAAATTTGACGAAAAATCGTGCCGAAAATTCATGGCTCGAATCGTCCCAAGGGACAAATACATTTCGCATGAAATTTGGCAAAAATTTCTCAGCGGCAATTTGGCAAAATTTTGAAATTTTCGAAAAATCATGTGTGCGCGCGCGCTTCGGTTTAAGCAAATTTCAAGCTATCATGCGACAAGGTTGCATGCAAATTGAAAATTTGCACATTGCATATCCTCATCGCTTCATTTTAATCGGAAAGCTGGCCTTGTGCGTGAGAAACAACAAAAAAAAAAAATTGTAAACTTCACTCGCTCGTAGAGCGAAGATTTGCTAATGAAATAATATAATGAGGAAGCGATGTGCCAAATTTTTACACCGCAATGCTTTTTCTTCTTTTTACAGCAAAAACAAATCCATAATTGTACAAAACGTTTTAACTTCTTATTTTGTTTTTTTTTTTCCACAAAATTCATAACTTTCCCGAACACACGGCGACTTTACAGCCGTTATGGATAATGAAATCCGAAAGCTTATATAGGAACAATATTTTCTCATGGCTCCTCGCACACGGCTGTCTCGTATATTTACCTTGGGGAAAGAAAACCGTCATCGTCTGTCTCAAGATATTGTAATAGGCCGTGAGCATAAACACCTTTTCGGCCGTTATCTTCTGATCATCGAGAACATAAGCGAGGATGGTAACGAAGAGCGATAGCCTCGTCGTGAACATGATAAACGACATGATAACACCGCGCATATAAGATGTCGATCTTATCGCGTCGATTTCGCGTCTATTAACGAAAAAAAAAGGAAAAAAAGAAAAGAAAAACAAATCGCATTAACACGATTATACCAACTTTCTCCCAAGAGAGTGAGATATATATAGAGAGAGATAAGACTTGTCGATTGCGATTAATGTAATAACGGATGGGCGAAAAAAAAAAAAGTAAATATATATACCTTCGAGCTTTTTCTATTAAATTACTGAATGGATGCTCCCACGTATACATTTTAATAGCTTGTATGCCACTTATTATTTCGTTGGTAAGGCGAACTCTCTCGTCGGTTCTTATGGCCGTTCGTAATCTCAATACCGATGATCTTTTTCCCAGGAATCCTGTTAAACAAGGGTGCGAAAATCCAAGTCATATCGTAACACTGATTCAATTAAATTCTTTGTCAGAAGACATAAAAGAGAGAAGACAAAAAATAAGAATGACTGTAATAATGTAAAAAAAAGAAAAAGACAAAAAAGAAGGAAAGACCGTGATTAATCGACGAACCTTGAAGCGGTATGAACATTAGGAGTGACGCAACGCCAATTACCGCAGCGAGACCGACTTGCTGCCACATAAAATACGTCATGACTATCGTCTCCAATGGCCCGATCCACAGATAATGAAGAAATATAATTGCAACGTCGAATCTGTTGACATCGTTTGACAAAAGATTGACCGCTTGTCCTATCGTCGTCTCACCGAGCGCTGTCTTCGATAGCTTCAATGCTTTTCGATAAATCAGCGTGCAGCATGCGACTCGCATTTTCATTCCCATGTGCAATATCGCCATCATGTAAGGATGTATGACGAATATATTTATCGCCGAGCACATTATAATACCACCGGCGTACATATATGCGTCCGACGATGATGTATTCTCACCGGAGTAAAATTGTAACAAACGTCCGAGAAACAAGGGTTGCAGTACCCTATAATTTTCAATTAACCAATGAATATAATTATAATGAATATAATTATATCGTATGATAGGATTCACGCAAGAAAACATGATTTTTATCATGCAAATATATATATATATGTATGATATATGAAGTATTCCAAGCCAAATAAGATCTCCTGACTCTTACCCATTGGAATTTCGTTAAATTTTCTTTATATTGTTGTCAGAATAAACTCCAGAAGGCGTGCATTTTTTTGTAGATTTTTTTTTGTTTTAACCAGCTGCTATCTTATGATTTGTTTGAAAAAAAATGTGTTACGCGAACCAACCGATCGAACCACTCGAAAGAAAAATCTGACGATATAATCACAGCGATCCTGCGCCGGATGTGAAAAATTTTTTGAGCCGTAGACACAGACTTTGCGGGCGTTTCCTTCATATTTTTGAGAGAGCTCGAAAACTTTGATATTAATTCAAAATCAAGCGTTGCGATAAAAACTTGGAATACCTCATGAAGCGGATAGCTCTACCAATGCCTGACGAACAAAACAAAAAATAAGCAAACTATTCGGCGTCGATGAAAGATATCTAATTTTCTAATTTAATCGTTGACGGAAATATAGACTAGGATAATAATTGTTGGCTAATCGGATGTGGGAGTTTTACATTTCATACGTATAGTGTATTTTTATGCAAGCTGGATACTTTATATACAAATTGGGATTTTCTTTTAAATGTAATTTTCGTAAGAATTGGAATTATTTAAGTTTTGGTAAATAAATCTATCGATTCTTGCTATTTCGTGGGATTCGTCTATGATCTTGTTGAAAATTGAAAAAAAAAAAAAGAAAAGAAAAAGAAAGATACTCGATCTCGTGAAACTCCGGGCTAAACGTGACATGCCGGAAGCGTGCTTGTGGGAAATATTTGAACGAGATTTTTTTATCGCGATTTGATAATTATAAGAAAAATAACTATCGAAGCGAGACACGCACACGCGAAACAAATTTGAATTGAATATGTGAAGAAAGGGGTTGTAAGGCGTGACGTCGAAAATGATTAAGGCAGCTAGAGGACCACGAACCGGTGTAACGAGTGTTAAATTTGGAAAAAAAAAAAATTTTTTTGACAAATTTTTATCAAGATTTACAAAAACCACACTGATGAATATTTATTTGTTTTCAATTAATAATTGATAATGCATGAATTATGTGAGAATTAAAACGATCCATGGAAAATAAAAATTGCACAAACATTGTAATTAGTTTTTTCTTCTTTTTACTGAAAAAAAAAAACTCGACGAGAAGCAATTTTTCCGCAAATTCCCAACAAAGATGTATAAGAAGGAATATGAAAAGATGCTGAATTTTTGGATATTTCTACGGGACATCTTGTTGCGCGTGAAACATTTTCAAGGTCCCCGAATCGTTTCACAAATACATCCTAATAAGTATATCTATTTTACAATAAACTTACTATCATGATTTTTTAATTACTGTCCATGCAAAAATTTTGTGAAAATAATTTTTATAAATTCAGCATTTATTTCACTGGTCCATAGTCCTATAGTTGTCTCAAGCAAAAAAATGGGTAGAATCTGGTGCATACGAATTTAGGGAATAAAGTATTGTGAAGACTATCGCAATACCTGTAAGAACGATGATACTCGTTTTCGGTTATTTTACATATGTTCCTTCCTCGAGGGGTCTATATACATATATATATTTATATTTACATATATATATATATATATATATATATATATTTGTTTTGTTTTCTTATAACTTCGAACAGAGACCGAGAAAATTGTACGAAACGAAAATACGTTAAATATGATAAGAGCGAATGATGTGTTTGCATCACAAGTGGGACAATATAAAGCTCACGACGGCCGATCGGATCTCAAGAGTACGAAATTGTTATGATTTTGGATTTTTGTATTTGTTTTTCTCTCTCTCTCTCTCTCATCCAAGGAAATAGAAGAAGGGGAGCTTTCGCTTTTCAAGGACTTAACGATCTTGCGGCATCTTCTTTTTTCGCAATTTTAGAATCGCCAATGCTCATTGGCGCGTGAATTGGCGTATAGCGAAATTTCGTCAAACCGTAGGAACGTATCATCAGGCCGAGGAACAACGGTTGAAACAATCTGCGTGTATATCAAATGAGGAAAATTGATTGGGTTGATTTTTTCCATTTTTTCATTTCTCCAGGACATTTCTGCAATCGGGTCGATCGAGCGTACTGAGATTTTTATACCGCGAGGTTTTCGTAGAGAAAATTCAGAGCGCCTGTTCATCCGAAGAATATCCATTTGATATTTGAAAAAAAAAAAGAAAAAAAAAAAAGTACAAAAGAAATGGCATCGAATGACTAATTTTTCTGCAAATTTATCATCGCTCCGCGCAATATCCTTGTACGTCGTACGTTCTTTTTTTTTTTTCAAGAATTTTTATTTTTTCCTGGAAATCCATATTTTTCATGATCTTTAGAATTCCTCTGATGCAGATGCATAATTTTTCACATCGCGGACCCAATTTATGAATGAAAGCGCGCAAGAAAAAAATTATTCGAATCTCAGCTGGATCGACCCGAAATTAATTCCTAAAATTTTTCTCAAACGGGATTTTCCTATTTTGCCGTTCCAACGTCGGCGGAAGTATCACGATTCTACTCAAACCAGAAAAAAAATTTGCTTTCGCGCGAGACAAAAAAAAAAAGATCCGGCGATCGACTCACCTGAGAACAATTTCCATGATAGCAAGCGCAACGCCGTAGAGCATTATCCTTAAGCCAAAGACCTTGGTCAGGACTCTCGTCAAGCTCGGCTGAAGCTTCTTGGAACATTTCTTTTCCTTGTCGTCCTCGTCGGCCCGGCTATTGTCTTTTTTCTTACGACGACCCGCTTTAATTTTGTTTATGCGCCCTAGCTCGGCCTCCCAAGCAGCGCTTATTTTTTCACCCAGTACGCTGCTCTTGTGCTCTTTGAGAGGACGAGTAAGATCATCGATCTCGAGATCCCTTCGATAGCCAACCCAAAAGGTCTTGAGAATCCATCTAAGAGCGTGTCGAAAACATCGAGTTTCGAAGAGCGACGAAAAAATTTTATCACACGGGGAAATAAATTTTAATGCCCGCGCCGCGACGTACGCGATGTTTTACAGAAAAATTTCCTTTTGTTTATATATATATATATATATATACTTACGAAAACGTCAGAGCACTCAGAGGATTGGCACCTTCTCGTGGATTCTTCTTTTTTTCAATTTGTTCTTTTCCATCCATTTTAATGAAATAATATTTTTCCTGTTAACCTCTACTAACGTAATATTTCGCACTGTTACGATGATTCAACTATATTATTTTTTTGTTCTCAATCACACGCACGACATATCCGAAACGCCAGCGGATGCCCTTGGACTATTGAGCGAAATTTTGACGTAATGACAATTTGCAAAACGTTTTTTTTTTTTTTTTCTTCTTCACGTATTTTAAATCGCGCGAATTTTCTTATTTGCGTATTTTTTTTTTTGTTTTATTCACTTCGCTGTCACTTTTTATACGTAAATAATTATTGATTTTTTTTCAAACTAAAAACTCGGGAAACCCGAAAATTTCACGTGCATGTAACATGCTCCGTATTAATCCGCCTAATGTTTGATCTCGATTAAATTGAGTGTCGTAGCAGGAGCACGGGAGTACAATGGGGAATGCGTGTAGCCGTTGATTCAATAACTAGTCAATCGTGGATGATTAAGAGATATAATATATAGCCTTTCTCGCGAGCCAAGAGAGCAAATACAAGCGATAATGAAAAAAAAAAAAAAAATTTATTTTTAAACACACACACGCACATGGAACTATCGCGCGGCACGTGAGCGAAGCTTCTTGAAGAGAAAGTTTGGACCTATTTGCCTCTTGTAACTTCTGTGGACAAGAGTTGATTGGGCCCGCGCCTAATAATTATCGAAGCGATCCAATCTGGACTGCGAGTTATAGAACGCCGTAGAAGAATGTTAGGATACGAATGCGAAAGAATCCCGGGAATACTAAACTTTTGCTTGCTTATACTCGGGCTACCAATATAAAAATCGTGCGGCCCGTCGTCGAGCATATAGCTCCCGTATCTAAACTGATAATCCGCTGGATACGCCGATAAGCACTTCAAATATGTGTATACATATATACATGCTTTTTTACATAAATATGTTCGAAATGGAGAAAAAAAAGTATAAATGCTTGTCAGGTATACGAAGAAATTCGTAAGCATGCCAGAAAGCCAGACGCAACGGGAGGCATAACAACCCAGGCAGGCGGGAGATTCGAAAATTTCGTATGCACATAATACACTCTTTTATAAAATAATACTTCCGGAAAATACATATCTCGAAATATGTTGAGATACATATTATAAGTTACGTATATGGCGAAATATAATAATATACATTTTTCCATCATGGATTGGGCATATATTTAATCCCAATTATTTAATGTATATCAAATAAACTTATTGATCCCAGAAAAGGAAAAAATTGTGCATTTTTCCAAACGATTGAATTTTAAAAATCTGCAAAAATTTCACCGAAAGTCTTTTTCGACTGTTTTACTTACACAGACTGGAAATTTTTTTTATTTTTTAATTCTGATCCATAATATAAATCGCTTTTAATTATGGAGCTCATGTATGAAAAAAAAAATATTTAAATTCTTCAACTTTCAGGCTATTTCACAATCAAATATGTTTACGTTAGAATTATATTTTTCCCCTGGGAGTTTTGACACAGAAAAAAATTTCGTATACATTGGTAAACGCGTTTACACACGTTGTGAGAGAATAAGCGCGTGTTGTATTTTAAAAAAATTGCCGAATCATCGTGACTCGTGAATAATAAATCTTGTCACTGTGACGACACGTGAAAAAATCCATATCGTGACCGTTAAAATCGTGTAAAAAGTTTTATACAGTAATTCGTGATAAAAAATTTGTCTCATATCACACACATATATTATATTTGTCCGTATATATATGTCATTGCACTCCCCGTCCTTATATATTCGAGTATATCTGCAGACTTTGTTACATTACGAAATATTAATTACTCACAACTTGTCGAGTATGTCGTTTTGCGTGAGATTATTTATTTATGAATGGAAATAAGGATATGAGTGTGTCTGTGTGTAAAAGAGAGAGAGAGAGAGAAGATTAGAAGTTTGCACAGTGAGAGTAAACAGTTTGAACAAACGAGGATCTTTTTCGTGTCGTTACCAGATGGTCGACCTTGACAGAGGTTGGCGAATTTTATCACATATTTCTCGTTCTAGCGCTTTAGTAACCTAAAAAAAAATGAAAATGAAAAAGCAAACACACGTTATGCAAACGAATTAATTAATATACTATAATCCATCTCTGGCGTCATGAATACACCGTTATCAAAGCGAACGAGATTATATTAAAATCCTCGTATATATATATTGGAGTAAAAAAATAGATTATTAATTTCCAAGCTCTATATAAAGAATATGATATCGATTATATGAAAAAAAAACAAACAAAAAAAAACGTTTTCAAATATTTTCGATGACGGACAAATTCGTTTGTCTATTCGATAAAAAATTTATATTATCGTTGTGACAAAGCAAATAAAGGTATAATATATAATGATCTTGTACACATGCGTCTATGTTATTCACCCTACATAAAAGCTCTTCAAAACCTTTGCGACACGTTTTTTTTTTTTTTCATTTATATAAACGTATCGCCTCATCCTACTTTTCGTGAAAATCAAACAATAAAGATAACACACGTATAAAATGAGGCATTCATTTTTAATATAGCCTCGAGGGTACGAGATAACATTTCATTCTTTTGAAAAACTGAGGACAATCGATTTTGATAACGGGCTTATGAAATTATACTCTATGGATTTGAATGACCAATGGCATTATTTGTATCGAAATAAGAGCAAAAACCGTCATTAATTGTATATCAGCAGTTGAAAATTTTGAGGTGATTCGCATGCGCTAATCTCGTAAAAATAATGAGCCTCTGGTAAATATGCTTTTTTATCACCCCCCCCCCCCCAAACCTGTTGAATGTAAGAGTCGTTGAGAATTCTTTAAGATGAAAAAATTTGCGGAAGAAAATAGAATATTAATTTCAATTAATTAATTATTTAAATTTGAATTCATGAATTTAATTAGTTAATTTTTTTCCCAATTAAGCTTAAGCGAAGAGGAGCACCCCTTTTTGTTATTTAAAAAATAAAAGTCAAGTCAAATGAGTTATGAAAGATAGCGATGACCATTCGACGTGGAAAACCACACAGGATGGTCAATGCCATCGTCGAGGGAAAGAAAAGAAAAAGAAAAAAAAGAACAAGAGTTAATAATCACGTTTGGCATTGACATATTGCGCGTAAGTTTGAAAGATCGCGCTGTCGAGTGTTTGGCGACCCAATTAGATCGATATTGGACAAACAAAAAGAATTCTCGATTGTTTCCGAGATTCTAGATCGATGGAAAATACATTGGACGTTTTGTAAAACGTAATCCCTACCCTGCGCAGGTGTTTGCTCTCTTCATAAATTTATTAACTCCGATTTCATTTGATGCTCAAATTCAAAAAATTTAATGCATCACCTCTGCGCTATTTCTATTAAGACAATAAGGATATATATATATATATAAGGGATGTTCCATATTTTCCATCATAAAAAAAATAGCTCTGGTCAGTCGGAGCTAGTTTTTTTTTTTGGGCGATTTTCATTGTTTCATAACTTTTCCCAAAAATTCGTATTTTTTTTTCGGTCAATTGCCGTGACAATTGTAGAAACAAAAAAATATGGGCAAATATAGGAAAAATAATTTGTTCGAGTCGCATGAAAATGAGGAAACTTTGAACATGGAACATTCCTTACTTGGGCAAAATGAAATACTTCGACGATAATGTTTTTTTTTTTGTATACGTTTATTTTTTATTTTTTAAATTCTTTCTCTTCCTCTCTCCCTAACTTTCTATCTATCACTTTCTCAGATATTGTCACGAACGAAGCAAAACTCGTTGCAATATATATGCATTTCCAAAACGATGCCGCCGCAGAGGTCCTCAAACTGTGATCTATCCATATATATATATATATATATATATCACTCGCTTTACATTTGCGATAATCGTGAAATTTCGGGGCAATCAATTATCATCTTATCGGTAAATTCGGAATTGAAATTCTTTCCTTCGCGATTATACAAGCTCGGCGTCGCGTCTTCTAAAAAGGAAGAAAAAAAAAACGCGAAAAACTATATCACGCTTTTATTCGAGAAATCACACACGACGTAATAATCTTGTAAATCCGTGAAGATATATCCCCCCCCCCCTCTCCCCATGGTTAATTGAATTTTTATCATCGACTAATCCCAAAAAATCGAACTTTACGGATCTCACTATGGCTATGAATTATTGTTATTATTAATAAATTCGATACAACCGTTTCTCGCGATTCTGTGCGCCTACGTCTTCAAAAAGTGCTGATCAAAATCTTTCAAAGAGTTTCCTACACTTTCTTATCAATTTAGCAGGGACAATGGCTTTATTCCCTCCCCCCTGCCCCTCCAATTTTTCATTTCGCACGAAAAAATTGACCGTCACGTAATCTACATATGATAAGAAAAAAACGATGCTCGCGAGATGAATTTATTTTTTTCCTTCTTCGTAAGCAAGTTTTTTTTTTCATCAAGTTTTTTTTCTTAGTCGATTAAAAAATGGCAGCCATTTCGTTATCTTTGTGTAGTTTTATTTCATTTTTTTTTTTTCATAAAAATCGATAGCCCATTTGATCCTGGATTTGCAAGTAATTTTCGTAAATTTATGACGATAAAAAAGAAAAACAACGTATACGTAGAATAAACGTATGGGGAAAAGTTTATAAAAAAAAAAAAGTTCGTTAACAGCAATTTTTCAAAGTCTCATCACCGCGCCGAGGTTTTTCGACGATCGCGCGATATTCGAAAAAGAAAAAAAAAGAAAAAGAGGACGATTCATAATGGAAAATTATAACGCGATTTATCAAAAACGTGAATTGGAAACGAAGATTATATCTTTCGGCACCTTCCAACGGAA
Source organism: Rhorus exstirpatorius (assembly GCA_963564615.1). Lineage (NCBI taxonomy): Eukaryota > Metazoa > Arthropoda > Insecta > Hymenoptera > Ichneumonidae > Rhorus > Rhorus exstirpatorius. The sequence goes on along the minus strand of OY751313.1, from coordinate 15,102,872 downwards.
TACACGCGTCATTGGCGTCCGCGACATATTCGAACAATCTTAAATATTAGAAAAAAAATTCTGAAAAAAATCACAAGCGTTCTCTGAGATTTCAGCTACAAGTTTGATCATTAGCAAATGTCATGAGATTAATTTTCGGAATTGTTAATTTAATCGTTGGAAAAAAATGCTGGAAATGCACCGTAATGTTGAAAAATGCATAATTTTGTGTCGAGTCATTTAAAAAATCCTTCGAGGATATTTTTACACCACCCGATGTAATTTCAGGAAAAAAAATATCGTAGACTACGGGAATTAAAAAAAGGGTGTTTCGTTTCGAGGCTCGAAAGGATATTTGCCCCGTCGTTGAAATTCCGAGGACGCGAACGACCCGTGTCTTCCGTTTCAGGATCGATAATCGATTTTCGTCGACTCGATTTTCATTATTTCCTTCATTTTTTTTTTTTTACTATTTGCGGATTTTTTTTTTTTGCGCAATTTTAAAATTCGTCGGATTTTCCGATCTTCCGATCGCAGGGCCTCGAATCAACGCGAGATACTCCGAGCTCATTAAAACGCGATGTAAACCGCTCGTATGAATTTTTATTTTTTATTACTCGAATGGTGAAAAAAAAAAAAAAAAAAAATTATTTTTATTTTTTTTTAATTATTTTTATTTTTTATTATTATTATTTTTTATTTTTATTTTTTATTACTCGAATGGTAGAAAAAAAAAAAAAAAAAAAAAAAAAAAAAAAAGAAAAGATGTTTGATTCAGGCTGAGGAGGAGTATTGTTTTCTGAGCCTCTGAAATTCCACCTCTTTTTGCAAATATTCCTTCACGAACGGATGCTCGAGATTCGAATCCTTCAATTGGCTCAAATAACGATTTGCGACTTCGGGCGGTTTGCCCATATGCTGCGATAGTACAATCATATTTATCAGAGTATCGGGATTATTGCTATCCTTGTCGAGGGATTCTTGAAGCGCGCTCTCCGCCTCCTCGTACTTTGCCTGACCAATGAAACACGTTGCCTGGCCGTTGAGCAGCATACTCGTGCTCGAATGCTTGTCCATCATTTCCTGAAATATGTAATAAGCGTCCTGCAATTTTTCACCTCCGCTGCTTATATTGACCCATGCCTGCGCCAATTGCGTCAGCGTCGCGTCGTCGTCCCTCTCCTGCATCGTCTTCAATTCCTTTCTCGCCAAATCCAAACGATCCATCTTCAGATAAATCTGCAGCGTCAGGGCCATGCACTCGAGATCCTCGGCCGCGTGCAATATTCTAAGCGCCGATTCCAAATTCTTCTCGTGATAATAAATCGTAGCAGCGACTATCATGAAATTGTGATTATCCGCGTTGGCGTCGCTCGACGTTGCGTCGAGCTCGCTTATTATCGCCTCGCGACGATTCGGAAATGCAAAATATTCGGCAAGCGTCTTAAGGGGCTGCAAATCGGACGACGACGAATTGCTTATCTCGTCCAGTACGACGCGAAATTTTCGCTGAGCTATGTAGGCTCGATAGAGAAATACATCTCTGTCGAGTATTACCTCGGGCGAAGAGGACTGCGAAAGAGAATCGTGCGTTTTGGCTCTTGATTGTTTTTTTTTTTTTTTTTTTTTTTTTTTCTTTTTTTGCGATTTATTTCAGAACTTTTTGCGTCAAAATATTGCGTGGGAAATTTTTTTTTTTTGGATAACGATTTATTTATTCGAATGGTATAGCGTAGCGAAGCGGAGTAGCGAAGGATTGGAAAAAATGATAAATATGTTCGGTCGGTTTGATATCGATAATTGGCTTCGATCGTAAATCCGAAATATCGGTAAATTTTTTGACAATATATTCCCGTCGTACGGATTGAAGATTTTATGAACTTTGTTATGTCGGCGTTGCGGGGACTGGCTACGAGAAAATTTTAACAAGGCTTTTACGCAAACTCGGTAGAAAAACCACTCGAATAACAAGATATATTTATGATTCGCGTTAGATTTCGATGGAGCTTTTTTTGTAATTTATCGTTTGAAATGGAAGCTCGTGTGTTTAGACTGGGAAAATTTTACAAATAACAATGAAACATTGCCAAGGCAATTTTGGGTTATCGGTGCAACGAGAATCTTGCAAGAAGTTGTAAATAGAATTTTAGATCGAAGAACCTTGAGAGCCAAAAAATCATAGCATTTCAATTGTGAAGATATTTTCGAATATTTATTTTTTTGTGATCCCCTCCCTTTATCAAAAATGAGAGTTATAAGAGCAGGGTGGGCGAGTATACGCGAGGTTTCCGCATAACGGAAGTGATAAGTATAATTATGTTGAGGGATTATATGTTTCATGCAAATTTGACGAAACGAATTCACTTACCTTGACTTTTTGGGCCTCGTTGATGCATTGCTGATAATTACCGATGTAAAAATGATTTTTAACGTCGAACAACTCGTCAACGTCGGTTTGCTGACGTGCCATCTTGGGGGCCCCGTGTGTGTTGTGTTGCGATACTTGCGATGACGTTTTCGTTTATTCTAACGCCCGGCAAAACCAAGCAAGTATATATCCTTGAAACGCGCCACGTACAATATCATTCAGCGATGAAATTTTTCGTTTCACGATACGAACGAATTGTCTCTACATTTTCGTAATCGTCCGAGTTAGATTTTTTTCTTCTTTTCACGCAACTGCATGAAATTAGTGGAAAAAATTGGCCCTCTGTATCGACATCCCTACCGGAGAGTTCTCGATCACACGGTAAATCTATAAAATTTGGGTTACCGCCCATTGTAATTACGCGCCTGTGCAATGTGACGAGCGCCTGCTCGCCACGACTTCGCCACCTATGACACCAATCTCAAACTAGATTAATTCAAACTAACTGTAAGCCCTTATCATCTACAAACCCTTCATATATCGGATATACAGGGACTGCCTATATAGAGACGTACGTGACTTTTTAGCGTTCAGCAGAATTAAACAATTTATGTCCCTTCTCGGGAGGAATCTCGTCTTTCCCTTTTCTCATGTGCTGTCCATCCGGTTGCCAAATGTTTTACAAGGGGTTTATGACCTTTAGAGCCGTTTCCCTTTCGGACATTCGTTTATGGCCTTTAGAGTTTTCCTCTCGGACCTTTCTTTTATATGACATTTATAAAACAAGCGAGGAATTTTTCCCACGCTTCGAGAAAACTCTTCACTCGGGTTACCGTCTGCGTCACCTCTTTCTCTCCCTGGCTCTTTCACCCTTTAGAGAGAGAGAGAGAGAGAGAGAGAGAGAGAGAGAGAGAGAGAGAGAGAGAGAGAGGGGGAACGACGGTGGCGAGGCGTCTTGTGGGGATGACAGAGCAGGCGTCGGAGGACTTCCTTCAATTTTTAGCAGTCTTTTACGTACCCCATTTACTTCTCCTTCCCTTTTTCAAAATCTGAAATGCGAACGCTTCAAAGTCGCGTCTTCAAAAGGGCAGTCCCGCAAAAATATCCGAGCTAGACACATCGCGTTGCGCTCTTTGATATCTCTAGCTGTTTCTCGTAACTAGTATAACTTATTTCTATCGCGTGTTTGTGAATTATTATTTCTATTAAAATTAAGTTGTAAATCATTATTTCTATCGCGTGTTTGTGAACTACTATTACTAATTTACTACGATAAAACATTATATCTATCAAAAACGTGTGTGTACATTTATTTTGCGGAAGCCGTTCAAACCGTCCACCAGTTCCCGGTCCTTAGGCTCGAATTTCTATTCGCTCGGCAGCAAGAGAACCTGAGCCAACCAGGTGGCTCAAACGAGGATCGAGTGGCCAACTCTGAGGCCCGCTCGTAACATAAATTGGCGCAGTCGGTAGGACTGGATATTTTAAATGCTGCACCTAAGTTCTGGGATTCAAAAAGGACATTAATAAAAACGTTGCACCTGGTTTACCTCTCATCCCGAGTGTTTCGTTCTCGCCGGATTTCGCGAGGGTGAATCGAGTAGCTCGACCGAGCCGATCGAGACGTCGCACTTCGGGAAGGGTAAACCGAAGACCCTCGCTTGCTGATCCCGTTCAGCGAGGTGGTACCTGCCAACCAGCCCACGGGGTGGGTCCAGCGCGGGACTCACGTGATCCAGGAAGGAGGCAGAGACCCAGCGCGGAGAGTTCGACGTCGTGGACCACGGCTCATCGGGTGTCGCGTGACCGCGAACCGTCAAACAGCGTGGACTCACCGGGTCGCCGAACTTCGCACGCCGCCAAAACGTCGTTTATTAGTTACTGTTCATTAGTGACTGTTATTTCGTGCTAAGTGACACTGTTTCTTTTATTTTTTATTTTTTCTCTTTTGCATTTCTCTCGCTCTTTAGGGCACAAAACGCAGGGAGAGACCTTGGTAAGCGAAAAATTTGTTATTATATTAATTAATTAGACAAATATGCCGCGTGGGAGGAAAACGAACGCGAACTCATCTCGAGCCTCGAGCCCGCGAGTATCGAGAAGAGTGACACCCACCGTGTTAAATCGTCCCAATGAGCCAAATTCGGTCGAGAATATTAACGATAATGTTCAACCGGAACCGAGTAATTTAGAACGCATCGAAAACGATTCGAATGCAGGGTCGATCACCGGAAATGACCCCTCCCTTAATTCACAAAGATTATCGTCATCAAGTACGGTGCCCGGATTTAAAATTGCTGGATCCCTGATACCCTCATTCGACGGTGAGAATCTCCCGGTTTCTACCTTTACGGAATTCTGTAGAGCTGCTGCTACGGCTGTTGACCCCAGAGAGGAAAGATTTTTAATAATTTTAATTCGCACTAAGCTGTCGAAAGTGGCATTGCAGCGTACTCAGGGAAAAAAATTTGACTCTCTCGAAGATCTTCTTCAAACTTTAGAACGGGGGTTGGAACAAAAGAAGGATTTAAGTCAGTTATTGCAGCAAATAACAAATGTTTCGCGCGGTAAAGATGAGTTGATTGCCGATTACGCGCAAAAGGTAACGAACATTTTATCGGACATAACAAAATGCGTAGAACAAGAAAAATCCGGAGAAGCAGGTAAATCACTAATTAGAGCAATGGACGAGACGGCGATTCGCCATTTTATTCGCGGTCTCGACATGCAGACGTTATCATTTATAAATAATAAAGAACCCGCGAATTTAGACGAGGCTATTGATCTAGCCCTTAAAGCCGATATTGAAGCGCGATGTTGGCGTGAAATCCACGATAAAAAGCCGACGTCCGTGTCTTCCCGCTCATTTGACTCGGATACAGTCAAGAACACGACACGAAAACAAGTTGCTCATATGCGCTCTAATGAAAAATCTAGCCAGGGCCGCGAACAATTACAGTGTTACCTTTGTAAGGGATACGGACATATAAAAAGAGATTGCCCGTCGCGTAACGACAAAACCGATCGAAATTCTTGCAGTTACTGTACCCGTCTGGGTCATGACGAACCGAGTTGTTACCTGAAGCGAAAACACAATAAAGAAAGGGAATTCGTAGCTTCAAAAAAATCCCGTCCGCACAGTAATTTAAACTCGAGGACGAATCGTCGTACGGACGCAACGACGATTCAAGTATTCGGAAAGCGTTCGACAGAAGGTGTGTCCTCCGCATCCGGAGCGAGCGTGGACTCCCCATTGCCATCATAAACGTAAAGAATGTAATGTTTTCAAAGGGGGAAGCTCGATTAATGATAGACACGGGTTCCGATTTAAATTTGTTGAAACAATCCGCGGTTGATTCACGGGCTTGGGTTGATCGATCAAAAATATATTTTATCACTGGAATCGGAGACGGCATATACGAGACCCTCGGTGCATTTAAAGTTTTTTTAAACGGGATAGAATCCTATTTTCAAATAATAAAGGATAATTTCCCGATAAAGGCACAAGGCATTATCGGTATGCAATTTCTAAAAAATCATCACGCGATTCTCAATTTCGGGACGGAAGAACTCCAATTAAGCACGGAGAGTTTTCGCTTCATACAACATAACACTATTCGATTACCAGCACGATCTAGACAGTTAGTTAAAGTACCGATCTCGAATTGCGACATGACCGAAGGGTATTTACCAAGGATAGAAGCTGGCCCAGGTATTTACTTAGGTGAATCCCTTGTTACGCAGGAAAAGGGCCACGCAAAATTGTACGCCATAAATACGACTACCCATGACATCGCATTAACGATGGCCCCGATCGAACTCGAGAAATGCACTATTGTTCCCCCACGCATCCGAACGGAGCCGACTCCACATTCTCGTGTATTAGGCGACCAGATCCAAGCAGAGCGCTTTACCACACTGCTGAAGAACCTGAATCTCGACCATATGAATGAGGAAGAGAAAACAAGCATTTTACCTATTTTAGGAGAATATTCTGCTCAATTTCATTTACCAAACGATCCCCTGGGGGCTACGACATTTCTACACCACAAAATTGTAACCACCGATGAGCGACCGATAAACACAAAGAACTATAGGTACCCCCCGTTTCAAAGGGAAGAAATCCGCAAGCAAGTGGATGACCTGCTGGCTAAAGGGATCGTAAAACCCTCTGACTCGCCTTACAATTCACCCCTGTGGATCGTGCCTAAGAAGGCCGATTCAAGGGGTAATAAAAAATGGAGAATGGTCATAGACTATCGGGGTCTTAACGAAAAGACGGTGGGAGACGCCTATCCTCTTCCAAACATTACAGAGATTTTAGATCAACTTGGAGGAGCCAAGTATTTTTCGATCCTCGATTTGGCATCTGGTTTCCACCAGATTCCAATGGACCCAGCATCACAACCGAAAACAGCCTTTTCCACCCCTTTTTCTCATCTCGAATTTACCAGAATGCCATTCGGGTTGAAGAATGCACCTGCTACTTTTCAGCGTCTTATGGACAAAGTATTGACCGGGCTGCAAGGAATCGAGTTATTCGTGTATATGGACGACATAGTCGTGTATGCGAATACTCTCGAGGAACATGCTCACAAATTTAAAAAACTTTTAGCCCGATTAAAGGTTGCTGGATTGGCACTCCAACCCGAGAAATGCCAACTCTTACGTAAGGAAATCACATACCTTGGTCACGTTATCACTACAGAAGGGGTAAAACCTGATCCTAAAAAGATAGAAGCGGTTAAAAACTTTCCAGTCCCGCGCACGAGGAAAAACGTTAGGCAATTTTTAGGGTTGATCGGTTACTATCGTCGATTCATTCCGGAATTCGCGAAGCTTGCAAAATCCCTTACGATACTTTTAAAGAAAGAAGTTCGATTTACGTGGTCAGATAAACAACAGGAAGCATTCGAGGTACTACGCGATAAACTTTGCGAGGAACCGATACTCCAGTATCCTGATTTCAGCAAACCGTTCGTTTTAACAACAGACGCTTCAGATTTCGCGTTAGGGGGCATCTTGAGCCAAGGACCGATAGGCCGCGATCTCCCTATAGCATACGCATCACGAACCCTTGATAAAGCAGAGATAAATTATACAACAACAGAAAAGGAGTTACTCGCAATAGTCTTCGCGATAAAACATTTTCGACCTTACTTGTACGGTCATCGATTCACCATGGTCACAGACCATCGACCCTTGCTATGGCTGAACAGTTTGAAGGATCCAGTGTCGAGGCTTGCTAGGTGGCGAATAAAGCTAGATGAATATGAATTTGATATCGAGTATAAAAAAGGCACGGCTAACTGTAACGCAGATGCCCTGTCGCGGAATCCTCCGAACCTCCATGAGCTCACGTCAATTGACAAAGACGAGACAACGAATGGGACGGCAAAACAGGTGATGAACATTAACATTCATCAACCTGGTTCGTCGGCCCTAACGACGGACAACGTGACAGATCTAGCATTCGGGGAGGAGGAATCTGACGACAGGTGGCTAATAGAACAAGATGAAAAAATAAACGAGTTAATTTGGAGCATATTTACAATGGCTGGGCAGGAAAAAAATTATAGTCTCGGAACAGATTTGTCAGGTGAAGACAAATATGAGACGGTCTCGGAAATTGAGGCGGATGACACTCCTCGCAGAATACAGCGGTGCCGAGTATGGGACTCTATACCCGTTGCTGGAGGAGTAAGTAGGGAACCCCGTTATCGCCTTTGCCAATCATGGGGATATGAGCAAGGGTTGAGGGGAGTGCGACGTTCGAAACCGGTCTATGAAGGGAAAAATTTGTCAGTCACGCGGGGCGAAGCTGAAGCTAATCGTAAAGATTTACAGCCGGCACCTCCAGTGACTGAGGCTAGCGAGGGACCCCAGGTACGGCGTGCCTACGATGCATTATCGACGCATACTCCGAGTGGGGAAGCGGTTTCGGGCGTCGGTCTAGCTACAGTTACCGGAGCTCAGGATGACGCAATCTCGCAGAGACCGTCGGGAACTCCGGTGCTGGAAAGTGTAAGACCCGCCAAGATTGTAAAGGATGCTACCAGAAAGGGGAGTTTGAGAGACTCTATGAAAGAAATAAATGAACGTGTCAATGATAACCTAACGATACCCATCTACGTGATGGAAAACTCATGCATTGTGTACAGTAAAGAAACAATACTTATGAAAAGTTCTCATATAGCAACTTTCATCTCAGCTGATTGCATTTTAACCTCACAAACAAACCGGGAATTAAAAAATGCAGAATTAATAAACATTGAAAGTATAAAAGCAGTCCGACCTGAAATCGGCCAAGTAGTAGCTTTCCTCGTAAAAGATCAATATATTTTCAATCTAGTAGTGCGAAAGACGTTTGATGAACGTCCTTATCTATCAAATGTTGCGTCCGCCATCGAAGCTTTAAAGCAGGCCATGGAGTCACTGGATGCTTCATCTGTTAGCGTAATGAAAACCGGAAACGGCCTGGATCAATTATCGTGGTTGTCAATCGAGAATGTATTTAGGCAGGTTTTCGCGGAGTCAGGTAGGAAAATCAGAGTCTGCTCCGGAGAAATACAGTTCCCAGCTGAGGAAGACCGCATAAGAATAATTCGCGAGTATCACGAGTCAGCTGTAGGCGGTCACAAAGGCGCATCAAAAACTTACTGGCGAATCCGGGCGGATTATTATTGGGAAGGGATGAGGGATGACATCAGAGAATTCGTGAGGCATTGTAAAAACTGCCAAGAATATAAACTTGTACGCACGAAAACTCGACTCCCAATGAAAATTACGGACACGCCCAGTGAGCCATTTGAAAAGGTACAAATGGATATAGTGGGACCACTGCCAGAGACGGAAAGAGGAAACAAATACATTTTAACAATTCAAGATAATTTTTCGAAGTATAGCGAAGCAGTTGCAATGAAAACCATAGATTCGGTCACTGTAGCGTGTGCCCTAGCAGAAAACTTCATTTTAAGATTTGGATGCCCTAGAGTACTTCACACAGACCAGGGTAGTAATTTCATTAGCAAAATAATGCAAGTCATCTGTAAATTATTCAAGATCGAAAAACTCCAATCCACCGCTTTCCATCCAGAATCTTTAGGATCATTAGAACGCAGCCATCACACTCTTTTAGAATATTTAAAACAATTTGGTAACAAGCAAAACTGGGATGAGTGGTTACGCTACGCAATATTTAGCTACAATACCTCGACACATGAGTCCACAGGGTTCCCACCACACACTTTAATATTCGGAAATCAGGCAAATATACCTAGTAGCTTCAACAGAGGTGATTGTTCTATCACATACATAGAGCATCTCGACGATTTCCTTCGTAAATTATCTGATACTCGTTCGAAAGCAACAGAGCGAATTAACGCTGCAAAATTGAGATCAAAGCACTATTATGACCAGAAGCTAAATAATAAAACTTTTCTTGTCGGGGAACACGTCTATCTCCTTAAAGAACCCCGCGTCAATAAATTTGATCCTCAATACGTAGGACCGTACGTCATCGTACAATTAATTGGGGAGCGGAATGCTGAAATCCAAATCGGGAAAAATAGAACGAAAATCGTCCATTTAGATAAATTAAAACATGCTGCAACCCCACTTGCCGAATAATTAATAGCAAGCCGAATAGTATAAATATGAATACTCTATAACACGAATAGTATTATATGAATATAATTACTATAAATCTTACGATTTATGATAGATAAAATCGTACATAAGTATTTAGTCTATTCTGTTGTAAACTGTCCTTCCCAGGTTTTCGAGTGTTGGTTTTCCCTGCGGGCCTTGGGCGAATGCCAGGACAGTATATAGGAGGACTGAGAGAGGTCCAACACAAAAGAACGAAATCCCTCCTCAGACAATTATATGATAGTACGAAGAGTTCAACTTCGAATGTATGAATTGTTACCTGGTATACTTGTAGTGTAGATTAAAAAGTCGTTCTTCGAGAAGCGACTTTTCTTTAGGGGGGGAGGTGTGACGAGCGCCTGCTCGCCACGACTTCGCCACCTATGACACCAATCTCAAACTAGATTAATTCAAACTAACTGTAAGCCCTTATCATCTACAAACCCTTCATATATCGGATATACAGGGACTGCCTATATAGAGACGTACGTGACTTTTTAGCGTTCAGCAGAATTAAACAATTTATGTCCCTTCTCGGGAGGAATCTCGTCTTTCCCTTTTCTCATGTGCTGTCCATCCGGTTGCCAAATGTTTTACAAGGGGTTTATGACCTTTAGAGCCGTTTCCCTTTCGGACATTCGTTTATGGCCTTTAGAGTTTTCCTCTCGGACCTTTCTTTTATATGACATTTATAAAACAAGCGAGGAATTTTTCCCACGCTTCGAGAAAACTCTTCACTCGGGTTACCGTCTGCGTCACCTCTTTCTCTCCCTGGCTCTTTCACCCTTTAGAGAGAGAGAGAGAGAGAGAGAGAGAGAGAGAGAGAGAGAGAGAGAGAGAGAGGGGGAACGACGGTGGCGAGGCGTCTTGTGGGGATGACAGAGCAGGCGTCGGAGGACTTCCTTCAATTTTTAGCAGTCTTTTACGTACCCCATTTACTTCTCCTTCCCTTTTTCAAAATCTGAAATGCGAACGCTTCAAAGTCGCGTCTTCAAAAGGGCAGTCCCGCAAAAATATCCGAGCTAGACACATCGCGTTGCGCTCTTTGATATCTCTAGCTGTTTCTCGTAACTAGTATAACTTATTTCTATCGCGTGTTTGTGAATTATTATTTCTATTAAAATTAAGTTGTAAATCATTATTTCTATCGCGTGTTTGTGAACTACTATTACTAATTTACTACGATAAAACATTATATCTATCAAAAACGTGTGTGTACATTTATTTTGCGGAAGCCGTTCAAACCGTCCACCAGTTCCCGGTCCTTAGGCTCGAATTTCTATTCGCTCGGCAGCAAGAGAACCTGAGCCAACCAGGTGGCTCAAACGAGGATCGAGTGGCCAACTCTGAGGCCCGCTCGTAACAGCAACTAACACGTGGCAGCCTCCAGCGGAAATTTTTGGAAGTACATCGAGCGCGGGGGGTGTGTTGTCGTCAAAATAACATCATAATCTCAAAACGAAATTTTCAACAAGATAAATCTGCGAACGTATGTTATTTTATACTATTTACAGATTATTCTATTTTCTTTTGATGCAAAATTTTTTATTTTTAAACACAAGTCATTAGCTGCAATAAAATATGGGAATTTGTATCATTCGTTTTTCATGAACGGCCACAGGATATTCATCCGCTTAGACCTGACAATATAGTTTTCATTTAAAGATTAAGGTTAGCCAATCACTGACTATTCGCTCTATCGTGAATCCGCATATTCACAAGCACGAACACAAGCAAAATGGCTCATTTAAGGAGTTTCGATATCACTTTTGAAAATGATGCAATCAACTCAATTTTTTTTTTTTAATAAGTGACAAATATATAAAACGTGAACCGCTCAAATTTCAAGTCGATCCTCCGGGTCGTTTTTGTAAAAATAATTTTCAAAAATTTCGCTTATAGAGAGTAAATAGGAGCAATATTTGTTTGAGCTGTCAATTCTATTAAAATACTAACCACCCGCATAAAATTTATGTCAGATCTTTATTAGATCTTTAATGAGACCGTCAACAAATTTAAATAGGTTCGTCCATCTGGTTTATTAGTTACAAGCCAAAACATAACTATCCACGGGTATAGCGCATGAACGGTCAGACTCTCTTTTGTTTTATGCGTGCCCCGCTTGCCCCGCGCCGTCGTTTCCGCTTATTCCCCGTCGCCGGTCTGTACCCCGAAATACCTTAATCTCGACCCATAAAAATTTTTGTTTCGTACGATTCTCTATTTCGTTTGACGCGCGATTTACCTCGCCGACCCCTCGCTGTGTTCCAGAATACACGATACTTGTCTCTGGGCCCCGACGGCTGTATATGCAAACATTGAGAATAAAAAAAAAAAAAAAAGAGTAAAATCATTGAAACGAGCATGGATGTGAGTCCGCTCTTCAGAGCGAGCGTAAAGACCGTGAGTTTGCGTAACAAGGATCTCGATCGGAGCGACGTTAGATCGCCGAGCAGGAAGCAAAGGCAAAAATCCGAATTTCGTGAAAAGGCTCGGGCGGTCGTGAGCCGAATATTCGAATTACGCGAATTTATGCTTGAAAAACGTTCGGCGTATTTGAATTTCACTAATCGCTCGACGGGCAGAGGACGCATGAGCGACGAGGAGAGAGATCAGCTGGACGACGGAGCCCAAAAAATCATGACCGCGTGTTCTCAGCTTATCAAGGAATTGAAGCGCGACACTGCCGAGAAGGAATTGTCCCAGCAGAATCTCGAACATCGCGAGATAATGCTTTTTCTGATAGGAGAATATTTGAAGAGCGCCTGCAAGATATACTCGGAGCAAAAAGCTATTAGACTCAAGCGAGCGATGGAAACGCGAAAATTAGGAAAATTAGAGCCCGAAGCTGGTACGAATGAAGAATCGTTGAAGCGGCATGAAAAAATGCGATCCGAAGGTGCGAAAAAATTGTGCATCGACGCGAAGGATAATAACGACGCTTCGGCGGATTCGAGCCCTCTGAAGGTTCAAGAGATCAACGGCGATACGAATACGCCCGGCTACGACGAGGAATTATCGCCCGAGGACGCGCAGATGTTTCAGTCCGAGAACGAGCAGCTCTACAACGAGCTGAATACGCTGACCGAGGAGGTCAAGCAGATCGAGAGCAAGGTCGTTCATATAGCCGAGCTGCAGGAGATATTTACGGAAAAGGTGCTTGATCAGGACAAGGATTTGGACAGACTGATGACGACCGTTGTTGGATCAACGGAAAACGTTAAGGAGGCCAACGAACAGATACGTCAAGCTATACAGAGAAACGCCGGCCTCAGAGTTTGGATATTATTCTTTCTGCTGGTCATGTCCTTCTCCCTCTTGTTTCTCGATTGGTACAATCCTTGAATCCACTCTCTATCCTCATTTATACTCCCTTGGATCGTACTTTGGGGACAAACAAAATTTTCCCATCCCAACGATGCGTAAATATATATATATATATATATATATGAATATAATATGTAATAAAAAGTTTGATAAAAAAATGACGATTCGACGTTTGAACGGAATTCTTTTTTATTGTATCGTTTGAAAAAAATTTTTTTTTTTTTTTGAAAAGAGCAAAGGTTTTCGGCGGGAAGCTACGCACTTTCTACACTTTTCTATAGGGATTATAAAAGCTCCCGAGCCAATCGCAGTTTACACTTTCATAAGGGACCCATATGGAAAAGAAGTATATTACAAGATATATAAGATATATCGAACTTATTGCCGCAAAGTATATTTTTATAACTCCGTAATATATCTATTATTATATCTGTTATATATCCTCCCGGATATATCGGGCAGATATATCCAAGATATATAAGAGATATAGAACTTATTGCCGCTATATACAGAGATATATTTTTTATATATCTGAAGTATATACTTTTTTTTTTCATGGGGGGATGCAGAAAGTGTAGCTGAAACATATTCGTCAGTACGCACTGCTCAGCATGTGTGCCACCTCATAAGAGACACTTTATAAGGGACCCATATGGAAAAGAAGTATATTACAAGATATATACGAGATATATAAGAGATATCGAACTTATTGCCGCAAATTATATACTTTTATAACTCCGTAATATATCTATTATATATATGTTATATATCCTCCTGGGGATACATCGGGCAGATATATCCAAGATATATCCAAGATATATAAGAGATATAGAACTTATTGCCGCTATATACAGAGATATATTTTTTATATATCTGAAGTATATAATTTTTTTTTTCATGGGGGGATGCAGAAAGTGTAGCTGAAACGTATTCAGTACGCACTGCCAACGAAGTCAGACGTACATAGAAGCCCAGTTCCTATGCTTGGCGTGAAGACAAGTTTTTTCGGATGTAAACGGCCACTGGAGGAGCGACGGTCGGGCTGTGACGTCACTCCTGATCGAGTACGCCCAGTCAAGAAATAGTGGGGCGTCTGAAGAGAGAGAAGGAGCTAGAAAGCGTTTGTCTCTGTTTAGAGCATAGGAATAGAAGAGAATTCACAGTATAAAAGGGACCCCGAGGCATAATGAGACGCGCGAATAAATATATATGATGGATATAGAAATTAGATTCACGGGATAATGAAATCCAAAATACCCATATAAATCTCAAGCGGGGGCCCGCAATTTAAGTACAATAAGCGAAGTAGTCGCCTAGTACCGTCCCAGATTGATATGCGCGGGGGTGTCGTTGGTTCGATTCCCATTGGATGCGTATTTTTTTTTTTTTTAATTATAAATCGTCAACACCTCAAGTGAAAATCAAAATTATGTCTCGCATGCATATAAAACACGAGACACGCGAATATATTATATTTGCTATAGGAAACATAATTCTGAATTATTACGTGCCCAAAGCAAATATTCAAAGCGGGGGCCCTCCATTTAAGTACAATAAATTTAATAAAATTTGACAATAAGACACGCTGCTTTGAAATTTTAATATTACTTTTAAAAACAAAAAACCCTCAAGTCTGCTCTTCCCCGTAAAAATATCGATTAAAAATTTATTTTTAGGTAAAACCTTTTTTTCAACCCTCAATATCCTTTTTACGTATTTTATCGAATTTCTTTATGAAAAATGAGCTTTTTTTTTCAACTGAGACTTTTTTTCACATGCAAACTCGATCAAATAAGTTTTCGAGATTGACAAAAACAGAAAATTATTACAAATAAATAATTTCCTCAAACGATAATTCGAGAATCCCTGAAACGAAACTCAAAAAAAATAATTCAGTCTCGTCATTCGAGGTTGCAAGGTCGTGATCGATATTTGATAAGGTGGCTGATAGATTCAATTTTAATAAACAATAGAAAAAACGATGTTAATGGTTCGGTGCAATGGCATTGAGATAAAAAAAACAGTATGTTTGCTGCGCCAATATGAAAGATTTGTCATTCTTTTAAACAATCGCGTATGCTCTTTTCCAAGTCCAGCCCTAAAACGAACACTACAAATATCATCGTTATTCGTTAATTGCTATTCGTTAATTATTATTATTTACGATAATTATCATGAAATTTTTAATTAATTGATTTAAAAAAATGATGATAATACTTACAATAATTAAAACTCAGGCAAATATCAAAGAAGAGGAAGTAATAAAAATAATTATTTAAAATATCATCATTACCATCATTACTAAATATCATCATTAGTTTATCATTGATTATTCGTTAATAATTATGTATGATAATTTTCATGTAATTTCAAATTAGTTGGTTTAAAAAAATGATAATAATAGTTACAATAATTTTAACTCGGGCAAATGTCCAAGAAGAGGAAGTAATAAAAATAATTATTTTAAATATCATCGTTGTCATTGATTATTCGTTAATCATTATTATTTATGATAATTGTCATGAAATTTCGAATTAATTGATTTTAAGAAATAATAATAATAATTACAATAACTTGAACTCAGGCAAATGTCAAATAAGAGGAAGTAATATAAATATTTATTTAAAATATCATCGTTATCATTGTTTATTCGTTAATTATTATTATTTATGATAATTATTATCATGGAATTTCGAATTAATTGATTTTAAAAAATGATAATAATAATTACAATAATTCGAACTCGGGCAAATAATGTCAAAAAAGAGAAAGTAAGAGGTGGTTCGTTGCTTCATCATAGTTTTCGAAAAATTACAAAAAAAATTTCCCACCGTCAGAAAGCCAAAATCGAGAAATCATATCTGACATTGTTTTTTTTTTTTAATTTTTTTCTCTCACCTTCAAGCTACATTCGACAATCCACAATTCCTTGAGATTATTCAATTCTGCGATGACTCGTAAAGATGTAATTTCCGATTGTCCGATGACAATGACCGTGTGCAATTTTTGTTGCATATGCAACGAAAAGTCAGCTGTCAAACGTGTTAATATTGCTCTTTATCACGTTTTTAAATTTTCTTTCATTTTTCTCGAGAAATTTTTTCTACTGATGTCCCAATTTCATCGCTATATTGGTCCTTTTTTTCAATCTTTTTTCATTCGATAACTCTCCCTTATAAATGCATAAAATGTGTGAATAAGCTTTTTTTCGAGGTTTTTGGATAATCTTGATTGCGGGGGCACAAGCAGCTCGTTGCTTGGCATTTTTTTAAAACCATTTCGAGTCAAAATAATTTAGACGTTGCAAAAAAAAAAATTAAATATTTAGCAAAAATTATAACGATGATAATTATAATTAACAGTTATAAACATCATGTTAATTACAATTTCATGTGAAACAAAAATATAGCGCGCGAGAGGCAGTAACGGGTATGAGCGCGTGAGCGAGCGAGAGAAGTGGGGGGTACGCGTCAACGTGCGCCGGCGAGGTGCGTAGCGGGGAGTGGGGAAAGGGTGAAGAGAGAGCGAGCGAGAACCGGCAGTCGGCAGTCGGCAGCAGTGTTGCCAGTTCAGTACAATTGTACTGAATTCAGTACTTTTTTATTCTATTCAGTACGTCAGTACGCCTTCCGTGAATCTAGTACGATTTCGTGGTGGTGGTCTCTTCATCTGATGAAATTTTTTTTTTTTTTTTTTTTTTAAATCCATGATACATGATAATTATCGTATATTTACGATAAGTATCGTAGAGGAACTGATTAGAGTCTACACTTGCGGGGTGTGTGAGACAATTTGTATCGAAGATATAGACAAATGGCGGATATATTAATTTTATTAAATTTAAAAATTTGATTTAAACGAATCAAAATGGTTTGAAACAGCATCATTAGCTTTTTAAAATTTTTTTATTCTGATTTACGGTGAAAGATTATCCTAGGGCTCCATAATGATTTTATCCCATAGTGGACATATTGCAATGTTCCCAACCACCAATCTCATGGCCCAATATGACCTTAACGATTCAAAAGCAAACCCAATACGACCCAACCGACTCCAAGTAAACCCAATAAAACCCAGTTGATTCTAAGTAAGCCCAATACAACGCAACTGACTCCAAGTAAACCCAATATGACCGAACCGACTCCAAGCAAACTCAATACAACCTAACCGACTCCAAAAGTAAACCAAATATGACCTCACTGACTCCAAGCAAACCCAATACAACGCAACTGACTCCAAGTAAACCCAATATGACCGAACCGACTCCAAGCAAACTCAATACAACCTAACCGACTCCAAAAGTAAACCAAATATGACCTCACTGACTCCAAGCAAACCCAATACAACGCAACTGACTCCAAGTAAACCCAATATGACCGAACCGACTCCAAGCAAACCCAATACAACCCAACTGACTCCAAGTAAACCCAATATGACCGAACCGACTCCAAGCAAACCCAATACAACCCAACTGACTCCAAGGAAACCTTGTATAACCCTATCGGCCTAAAAAAACCCAATATAACCCTATTGGCCTCATCTAAATGGAATACAACTCCGAACACCTGGTATTGGGTAGCTCAATGACTTTTTACGAGCATCTTGATTTATCTTTAAAATGCCAAGTAACATATTAAAACGCTCCGTCATAGTTTATCCGAATCAATTTTCTAATCACTCTTCGTGAGAGGTACAAGACTTCGAATTTCACGGTGCACTTACCACTTGAAGTAAACCCAATATGACCGAACCGACTCCAAGCAAACCCAATACAACCCAACTGACTCCAAGGAAACCTTGTATAACCCTATCGGCCTAAAAAAACCCAATATAACCCTATTGGCCTCATCTAAATGGAATACAACTCCGAACACCTGGTATTGGGTAGCTCAATGACTTTTTACGAGCATCTTGATTTATCTTTAAAATGCCAAGTAACATATTAAAACGCTCCGTCATAGTTTATCCGAATCAATTTTCTAATCACTCTTCGTGAGAGGTACAAGACTTCGAATTTCACGGTGCACTTACCACTTGCCACACGTGCTCTATTTGAACCTCATTCATGCTTGCCAGATTCACTCTAACTATATAATTCAGGGGTTTTTTTTGTCGGTGAACACGAATTTGAGGTTAAAATTACACAACTCAATATGGCGTGTGACAAAACACTTTAGGAAACGTTCAGTCACTTCCCAAAAGCTTAACGAACATATTTTGGCACACTCCATTTTTGCCGGGGAAAAGTGAATTGATGTGTTGGGAATGTGCACGAGTATTCATCCCCTGAACTTCCAACAAATTTGCACTGGATGTGCACAATTTCTTTGCACACTCTATATTCGCCAGGGAAGTGGTAAATGCAGTGTGCAATTCGAAGTATTGTATCTCACCGAAAACGATTGGAAAATGGATTCGGAGAAAACTATGACGAGCTTTTTTCTATGTTATTTGGAATTTTGAAGGTAAATCAAGAATCAAGATGCTCGGAAAAAATCAATAAGCTGCCCAAGACCAGGTGTTCGCAGTTGTATTCGGTTTAGTTAAGCCCGATAGGATTATATTGGGTTTACCTGAAGCCGATAGGGTCATGTTGGGCTTACTTAGGGTTGGTTGGCTCGTATTGGGTTTGTTTGGAGTGGGTGAGGTCATATTTGGTTTACTTGGAGTCGTTTTGGTTGCGTTGAGTTTGCGTGGAGTCGGTTCGGGTTATATTGGGTTTACTTCGAGTCAGTGAGGTCATATTGGGTTTACTTCGAGTCAGTGAGGTCATATTGGGTTTACTTGGAGTCGGTTGGGTCGTATTGGGTTTGCTTGGAATAGTTGAGATCATCTTGGCCATGAGATCGCTGGATGGGAACATTACAATATGTCTACGGTGAGATAAAATTATTACAAAGCCCCAGGATAATATTCCACCGAAAATCAGACGAAGAAAATTTAAAAAAGCAAATGATGCTGTTTCAAAGTAATGCGATTCGTTTTAATCAATTTTTGAAAATTAAAATTAATATATCCGCAATTTTTCGTACATCTTTTATTTCTGGTTCAAAATTAGTCACACACACCACCCACTTCTGAATTTAAAGGTACATTGAAGAATATAATGTGAGACCAAGTAACAAGTTGAGATTTGCAATAACTATATAACTGTCTAGTTTGGTTACTTTTCCAAGTTTTGATTTTTTCTTTTTACAAATATGGCTAATAAACTGTCGCTTTCTATTATCGAATGAATTTATTTCAATTAATATGGGTTTCATAGCCTCATTCAAATTGGTAGCGACAATTTTCGATATTAGCAAATATTGATATTTTGGGTAGGTTTTCCAATGGTCAACTTCAAGCTCAGTCGGTAAGACAGGAGTCTATGCGAGAATTTATCATTCTCAGTCGGTAATCAGGTATTGGAGAACTTTAGTACGAAACACCTCCAATCTAGTACGTTTTATAATCCTGTGCAGTACGAAACGAAATTACGGACTGGCAACACTGGTCGGCAGTCGGCAGTCGCGGATCGCCCGTTCCCGGTGTCGGGTGTCGGTTGTCGCGTCTCGCGCATTGTCGTGTGATGCGAAGCGTTAAAGAAAAAAATTAAAACGTTTAACACGCGATCGCTACATAATGAAACAATCGTAACTAATTGAAAAAAAATTAATAATCAAATAATTAGAAATTAATAATAATTAATATGAATAATAATCAACGTTAATTATTTTAAAGTTCACCAAGCAGTAGTAGGGGCGAGAGAGAGAGAGAGAGAGAGAGAGAGAGAGACGATAGCCGTACCGCATAGTGCCGCGCAGTGACGCGTGACCCGCGTGACGCGTGGCGCGTAGTGACTAGTGACGTAGTACGTCGTAGTTCGTAGTGGTCGCAGAGCGTCACGTGTTGCTCGAAACTCGAACAATGCGTATTTTTCGCGTTTCCTCGATTTCACCAATTTCACGCAGTTTTTCTTTTACCTCTCAACATTTTGAGTGATCGCGTAAACAAAAGTGCGTTATTCTTCGAGAAAGTTTAATCCGCGAAGGACCGCAGTCTCGTGCTTCGCCCTGACGAAATTTCCTCGTGAATCAACCACACGTCGAACATAACCTGCCAGACGTCTTTACTACTCGTGTCTTTTTTTCTCTCCACGATAAGCCGGATTATCGTTGACAGCTCAGGGTAAGTGACTATCTCGTCTCCAAGACTCTTTTCATTATCCTTATTATTTATTTATTCATTTATTTTAGAAAATATCCTTTTGTATTTTATTTTTTTCTCTTAAATCGTACAGAAGTTTTTGGCTCTTACGCGTCCTCTCGATCCTCTCAATTTACGTATCAGATTAAACTTCTCGAGATCTCCTCGAAATTTTTCATTTGCCTTGTCTCTGCGTCTTTCACGCCGCTCTTTCCGCTTGTAGTCCCAGAGACGGAAATCATTCCTGTTACAATTTGGAGCGGGCTTGGTTTTTTATATTCACCTTTGCCGGGAAACTTTTTCGGACATTCCCAAGAATTTACAGAAATGACGAAAGCTCTTTTACCCCGCTAAACGCCTAATCTCCGGCTACTCCGTGACTAGTTTGTCGAACAAGAGCGATAGAAACTTCCTACGAGGCGAGATCCCAATGGATCGAATATTTTTTATTACGATTATCGAAAACCTGCTCGATGCCATCTACCGGCTTCTTCTGAATTTTTCTCATTAAAATTTTTTTTAATATTCAAGAAAATAAGAGAGTCAAATTTTATAAAAAGATTTCCGAATTTGCGAACACAGATTGGACAAACGGACGCTCATGTTTGCTACTGAATTTGATCGGAGATAACAAAAATGTGGTCTAGGTTTTCCAGAATTTATGGATTTATTTTTATCTATTTTTTTTTTTTTTTTTTTAACTAAAATTTGTGGATCATAAACTTGTAACTAAACGAGAGAGGTGCGGTAATGAGAAGGAAATTTTGAATTTGTACTATTTTAATTTATGATGGAATTATTTTTAATAATAATCATAAAAAATTAATTGATATCAATGAATTAATTATCATTCATTCAGATAATAATTAATTTAAATGTTCATGATTCTTCATTTTATTATGATCGATGGTTTTTAAAATTTTACAAAGCAGGTTCCAAATCGGCCACCTCCACGCGGTGGAACCTGGGAAATTCATGCTTCGACAATGTTTCATTGTAAAAGCATGAATTTGCTGACGGCTGAATTCGCGTTTGTAAAAATTGCGCCCGAAAGCGCCTGGTAATCATACCATTGAATAATTTCATTACGCGGCTCTCACGTGCTTGCTACTTTAAGATATATTTCGATCAATAGCAAGATCCACATTTTTTGTATCATTCGTACTCTGTTTGTAACATTTTTTATTTCAGACAAAGATGTGCTAGCACATTATCACGATTACGTATTTCTGTGCATTTTCTATGTTTTTTAATATTATAATGTGATTCTGTGCATTTTGCTAGATTATGCTTAACATGCGTTGATAATATCGATGGACTAATGCCAAAGAGGCGTATCGGTTGTGTATAAACATAGCTTATACGCTCTTATGGAATTTAACCATCGATATATATATGTATACAAATATATATCGTAGGTTTAACTTTCACTATTATCATCTCACATGTATTTCTCATGTTATAGGTTGTTTATATGTAATGTGCCCATTATTACAGGATGCACAAATTTTTTTCATGAACCATGTCCGTTGTTGAAACAAAATTTTTTAGGTTTTCAGAAATTCTCATTGCTCTAGGGACTTTTTCTTTGAACCAAGTTGAACCCTTGCGTATTAATGTTGAGAGATTCTCATCATAAGTTTAGCGGCTCTAGGAACTTTTTCTTAGATTTAAGTTAGCCCGTTGCGCATTAATGTTAAGAGTTTTCTTCCCCAAGCTTAAGCTAACGTCAAGATTTCTAGCTGACTGATTACATATAATATTTTTATCCGGATATAGGCAGATATAAGAAATTTAATCGATGAAAATTTAATTTTTAATGATTGTTGATTTTATTAAGCTCGATGATTTTTTAAAATTTTGCGAAGCGGGTTCCAAATCAGCCACCTTCACGCGGTGGAACCTGGGGAATTCATGTTTCGACAATATTATTTTATTGTAAAAGCATGAATTTGCTAACGGCTGAATTCGCTTTTTTTTTTTTAATTGTGCCTTAAAATGGCTGGTAATCATACCATTAAATAATTTCAATATCCGACTCTTGCATGCTTGCTACGGAAAAAACTCGATATTTTATATGTATATGTATATATGTTCAACGTAAATTTTTTGAATCGTTGGGGTAAATTTTCAAATGATTCCTTTTTTCAGATTATGTTTCACGCATTGTAGGTTAATTTTCACTATTACCATGTTGCATCTATTTCCTTAGGTTACAGGTTATTTGTGTCATGTTTTCACTATTATATCACGTATACAACATTTTTTCATCGATCATGTACTTCGGAACAAAACGTTTTAGGTTTTCGCACGTTTTTTCATTGCTCCAGGGACTCTTTCTTAGATCTAAGTCAGCCCGTTGTGCCGTAATGTTAAAAGTTCGCTATCTAAGTTTAAGCTAACATTAAGATTTCTCGTTGATTGATTAAATATAATATTTCTATCCGGATATAGGCAGGTATAAGTATAAGGTTGCGACTCTCAGTCGGTATAAAATACCAACCCCCTATATCTAAGTTGGTCCGTTGCGTATATTAAATTTAAGAAATTCTCATCGCAATTTAAGCTAATATTAAGATTTCTAGTGAACTCAATATAATATTTTAATCCAGATATAGGCAGGTATAGGTATAAGGTTGCGATTCTCAATTGGTATAAAATACCAACCCCCTATATATAAGTTAGTCTTATTACGTATTAAATTTAAGAATATCTCATTGCAATTTAAGCTAATATTAAAATTTCTAGAGAACTCAATATAATATTTTAATCCAGACATAGGCAGGTATAAGTATAAGGTTGCGATTCTCAATTGGTATAAAATACCAACCCCCTATATCTAAGTTAGTCCATTACGTATTAAATTTAAGAATATCGCATCGCAATTTAAGCTAATATTAAGATTTCTAATTGACTTACTATAATATTGCTATACAGATATAGGCAGGTATAGATATAAGGTTAAGATATCTTAATATAAATACTAACCCCCTCTGTCGAAAGAGGGGATTGGTATTCAAACAAAGCGGAAGCTTTTTTTTTTTTTTTGGTTAGTTTCTGTAGCACAATGACGAAGAGATTGTTCTGGACACTTGTTGCTTGAGATTGGGTCTAGCGCAGCTTCATAACGATTCTCTTTGACGTTGTTGGTATTTTCGTATTTTGGCGAAAATAGAAAATATCTTTGCTACCCTCAATTTCGCAATTATTTCCGCTTTGTTTTTTTTTATTCCTTTTAATTTTAGTTTCCAAAATTAGGCAGACATAGGTAGACACCGCGTTTCCATTGGTGGAGTTGGTCCGTGCTTTAGCATGAATGTGACCGTTCGACGGTTGAGGAGTACGTGTTCTGTGGCATCATGCTTTTGCTACAACCCCATCGGTGTAAATGTAGTCAAGTAGGCCTACAGGGTAGGCCTACAGGGTATTCCTTTTAATTTTAGTTTCCAAAATTAGGCAGACATAGGTAGACACCGCGTTTCCATTGGTGGAGTTGGTCCGTGCTTTAGCATGAATGTGACCGTTCGACGGTTGAGGAGTACGTGTTCTGTGGCATCATGCTTTTGCTACAACCCCATCGGTGTAAATGTAGTCAAGTAGGCCTACAGGGTAGGCCTACAGGGTATCTCGTTTAATTTTAGTTTCAAAAATTAGGCAGACATAGGTAGAGACCGCGTTTCCATTGGTGGAGTTGCTACAATTATATTGCTACAACCCCATCGGTGTAAATGTAGTCGGAGTGGATTAGGCCTACAGGGGATACCACTTTAAAAAAAACGCGCCCACGTTTGCTCTACCTCCGTGGTGGGTGTGGAAATGAGCAAGTCGCAACTTTCTCTAGCTCTATAGGGGTTTTGCAATTCCATGTATGAGAAATCAATTTATATAATAAGAATGTGAAATTATTAATAATGTAATATGTGTAATGATAAAGCATTTTTAATACAAAATTTGGTTTACATTTTTTGTCAATGGATTCGATGGATATACGCATTACTATAGCGATATACATATTTATATTCTGATGCATGAAGATTTCGGGCACAGGAAGAATGCTGATCGAACGAGACAGGTTTGATTCAATTAGAACAGCATATCATACATATTTTTTATCTCCTTTTTTCATAGTGATTGCTTTGTTCTGATATTAATGTATTTTATATTATGTGTAATACGTACTTCGTTAACTCTGTTGATAAAACATTCATAATTTATCGAAGTAAAATAAAATAACAGGTAAAGTTGTCAAATAAATTTAAAAAAAAAACTTTCCGTTATCCCCCCCCCCCCCCCCCATCCGACAATATCCTTCTTAGATCTAGACTCTTTCTTAGATCTAAGTCAGCCCGTTGTGCCGTAATGTTAAAAGTTCGCTATCTAAGTTTAAGCTAACATTAAGATTTCTCGTTGATTGATTAAATATAATATTTCTATCCGGATATAGGCAGGTATAAGTATAAGGTTGCGACTCTCAGTCGGTATAAAATACCAACCCCCTATATCTAAGTTGGTCCGTTGCGTATATTAAATTTAAGAAATTCTCATCGCAATTTAAGCTAATATTAAGATTTCTAGTGAACTCAATATAATATTTCAATCCAGATATAGGCAGGTATAGGTATAAGGTTGCGATTCTCAATTGGTATAAAATACCAACCCCCTATATATAAGTTAGTCTTATTACGTATTAAATTTAAGAATATCTCATCGCAATTTAAGCTAATATTAAGATTTCTAATTGACTTAATATAATACTGCTATCCAGACATAAGCAGGTTAAGATATCTTAATAAAAATACGAACCCCCTCTGTCGACAGAGGGGGTTGGTATTCAAACAAAGCGGAAGCTTTTTTTTTTTTTTTGTTAGTTTCTGTAGCACAATGACGAAGAGATTGTTCTGGACCATTGAAGCTAAGATTGGGTTAGTTCCACCTTCATAACGATTCTCTTTGACATTGCTGGTATTTTCGTATTTTGGCGAAAATAGAAAATGCCTTTGCTACCCTCAATTTCGCAATTACTTGCGCTTTGTTTTTTAATTGGCCTCAGGCTTTTAGGTAAGCAGAGTGGACTTAGGCCAATATGGGATACCACTTGAAAAAAAACACGCCCGTATTTTGTAGTTGACGTGGTTTAATATATTATTTCCATGTCTAAATATAAGCAGGTATACGTTATAAGGCTAAGATTTTCAATCGGTATAAAATACCAACTCCATAGATCTAAGTTAGTCCGCTGCGTATATTGATGTCAAGAGATTATCATTGCAATTTAAGCTAATATTAAGATTTTTAGTTGACTTACTATAATATTTCTATAAAGATATAGGCAGGTATATATATAAGGTTAAGATATATCCTAATATAAATAAGAATCCCCTCTGTCGACAGAGGGGGTGGGTATTCAAACAAAGCGGAAGATTTTTGTTAGTTTCCATGGCACAATGACGAAGAGATTGTTCTGGACACTTGATCCTCGACTCTTTTGTTGGGGCGCAGCTCTATAACGAGACTCTTTGTCGTTGTCGGTATTTTACATTTCTCGAAAATATAAAATGCCTTTGCTATCCTCAATTCCGTAATTACTTCCGCTTTGTTTTTTTTTATCCCGTTTAATTATAGTTTTCAAAATTAGGCAGATATAGGTAGAGACCGCGTTTCCATTGATGGAGTTGGTCTGTGCTTTAGCATGAATGTGACAGTTCGATGATGGAGGAGTACGTGTTCTGTAGCAATCATGCTCATGCTGCAACCCCATCGGTGTAAAGGTAGTCAGAGTGGATTAGGCCTACAGGGGATACCACTTAAAAAAAAACGCGCCCAGATTTGCTCTACCTCATGGTGGGTGTGGAAATGAGCGTTTCGCAATTTTCATTTTACCTCTACAGGTACTTTGCATTACGATGCACGAGATATGAATTTATCTTATAAGAACGTAAAAATACTATTAATAAAATATGTATAACAATATAAAGTTTTTCTACAACAAAATCGTGAGTGAAATTTTTTTTTGTCCATTACATATGGTTATATGTAGCTTGCTGTATATTTATTTAAACAAATTTACATTTTTCAGCATTTTATTGTCAAAATTCAATACTTGATAATAAAGAACTTGCATGTAAACGATTTTCTCCTTTTTTTTCATTATCATTCTGTCACAGTTAAATGTTTTTTTTTTTTAAGTTAATAAACATCGCATTAATTTCTTCAAGCAGGTAAATTATTATTTCTTAAGGTGTAAAAATTGCAAGAAATTTACGGGCTCTGGGAGCTGAGTGACGTCGCAACACCCCTCTGTACTATAGGGCAAAAGGTTATGCTCGGATTTTTCACCTAGGGTTATCTTCTGGATAGATGAGTTATCAGATAGATAATCCATGTTAAAAGCATACGATATTCATCAGATAACTTTATCCGTCGGTTAAAAAATTGGGGGAAATAAATCATTGTTGTGGTGTAATATAAATTACAGCATATATGCTGTAACCTAAAAAAAAGAATCAAGGATACATGAAAGCGACATCGGCAAATTTGCCACGAACAGAGTTAGAGATGTCCCTAACGCAAATAAATAAAGTATGCAATATTGTCGACGAAAGTCACTTTTGGTTGGGAAGGTACGTCCGATACATCCTTAATCAGTGTATTATGCCTGTAGGCACGTGGTCGTGGGTTCGATCCCAGCGGGTTGACGTTTTTATTTATTTTTTTTTATTGTGCAATACCTTACATGAAAATTAATTATTTCCAAATTATTTACTACACAAAGAAAATTTGTGATGGTAAATTTTTTGTTACACATTTCGAAAAAAAATATCACTAAAATATAAAGGAATAATGTTTATTATTGAATATTGCGAAATTTATTAAATGATATATATTAATAATTAAATAATTAAATAGTAAATAAATAATTAAATAGTATCAAGAGAGAGATCGTGACCTCACGCGTTCCCCAGTGCATTACGACTATTAGGAAAGACGGAGCAAGAGAGAGATCGCACCAGTCCCCCAGTGTATTATGCCTGTAGAGTATACTCTTACAGGCATAGACAGAGAGAAAGAGATCGCACGCGTACCCCACTGCATGGTGCCCCACTGTATCATGGCCGTAGGAACGAAAGAGATGGAGCGAAAGAGAGATTGCACGAGTCCCCCACTGTATTATGCCCGTAAGAGTAGGAGAGACGGAACGTATGCTCTGCCATTGGCTCTGCTCGCAGCAGGATAGTATGCATGGCATCGGTGAGTCGTCTGTGTACAATACAATCATACAGTGCCACGAGCGCCCTCGTCAACTGGGGGACCCGAACTACAGTGGGGGACTGGCTTCACGCCACGCATAGGAACTGATGGGCTTCTATGTACGTCTGACTTCGTTGGCACTGCTCAGCATTTGTGTCACCTCGGAGAAAGCTACAATGGTATACGAAAACTTGAGACAAGTACATTTCCTTGCGTCCGTTTTTTTGTCTATCCTTGCAAAAAGATGTCAAACACAAAAAGTTGTCAAATTCAAATCATCCAACTCACGGTTGCCAAGTGCATCTAGCATTGTTATTGTTTAATACGAAAAGTTTTCAAATAAATTAAAATCATCCAACTCGCACGCAGTTGCCAAGTATATATCTGGCAATTTTTATTTATATTGTTTACTAACCGTTTATAAGTCATATATAACGTCCTGAAACGAAACTTTAAGGACGCTACGGAGAAGGGCAAGGGTTATATATCATGTTAAATATAAATTACAGCCATATTGCTCATAATCTACAAATTTATTATTTGAAAAAAAAAATTCGAACATGTCGGTATAGAAGGAAATGTGCTTGCCTTGAGTCGCTGCCGCGACTCTTGTTTCTCTTCGCGTTTTCGAGGTGTGATCAGTCGGGGCGTGTGCGAAATCTTTGCTGACAAAATAGGGGACGTCGAAAGATCACAGTTCCCGTGATTATAATACATTTTTGCGTGATTGCACAATTTTCTTCTTGTTACCAACCGGACTGTATTACCATCATGTAGAAATGATGAAATCTTACCGTACTGACAAGCGATTATAGAGAAATTATCGAACCACATTGGGTATGACATTTTTTGTCTTCCTTCAAGCATTTATTGTATTTTTTTATTTATTAACAAATCTAAAAGGGCCTTGAGTTATGAGTCACTTACGAGTATACTCTTTACCCAATAGGTACCGACGAAATCTCGCGTGCATAATTTAGCTTTTTCATTTGCTTTGTTAAGCTCTTGATCTCGAAGTTATTCTGTGAGTATATGAATAATAAGCTTGGCGCCCTAAAACAAGACGATTTTCAATATGCAGATATTTTTTTCACGCCTTTATTGGGATATAACAAAAGATCAGGCTTTTATGCAATTCGCACATAAGTTTTCGCAAGTTACATTTTTTTGCTGAATAATATATTCATACAAAAACCGAGTTGTCATTATTCAAACAAAAGCGCTGCCAGCCTGGACTACTGTGAAACAAAACAATGAAAAAAAAAATTAAATTAAAAAAAAAAACAGGACGAAGATAAAAATGAAAAATTGCTAAATCCGTCACGGTCATTCATTTCCAATTTTTTTTTTTTCTAACTCTACCAGCTGCGATAAAAATCACTCATGCGGGGTTGATGGAAGAAAGAGCGATAGAAAATGAGAAAGAGAGAGGTAGACAGATAGAGAATGCGATGTAGAAAATCCCTAAGAGTATCTGTCGTCCCACGCTCGAAGTTTCACCAAAGTTTTATCATAAATGCGATGGATTCTCGAGAACATATTCCGGGGTAAGAGAGCAAGATAGAGAGAGAGTTGGATACATATACATATGCTGAGCTGGGGTCTCGGGTAAAATGGAATATCCAATGTGGGCCTTTACGATATACATGCACAAGGTTTCCACAGGTTTTTTGCCAACTCACAAGTGTCTCGCGGGGAAGAAAAGGAGAGAGAGAGAGAGAGAGAGATGAACACGACAGATCGCAGTGTAGACTTTACAGAAGCACATCACCGCAAAAGCACGTACGCTGAAGACGCTTTGTCTCTTCTCTTGCTCTCTCTTTCTTTCTCTTGAGGCAAGTTCTCAGAGATTCTTCGAAGTGGAAAAGAATCGCCGAGAGAGAGAAACGTCGTGTAGCCATCGAGAACTCACGGCAAAAGCGCGTCGAGGAGAAAAATTGGAAAGCTTCTTCTTTCTCAGCCTCTCTCACTTTCTCTCTGTCTCTTTCTCTCTCTCTCTCTCTCTCTCTCTCTCCTCTCTCTTAGCTTCTTCAACGTCCGAGAACCGCGGTGACACAACCGGGGAGTTCGGAATATTTGTGTAAAACGCAAGTTAATGCGATCCCTCGCAGCCCCTTTTGAAGCAATATATATATATATATGCATGCGTGAAAAATTGGGAATAGGAAAAAACATCTTTCCTCTTCTTTAGCAAACTTTGTGAATGAAAATATTGCTTGAACGATTATTTTTCTCGTGAAAAATCCTGATCAATTGCCGACAACGCGCCTGATCGTTTTGTCATGCGAAATGAGGGGGAAAAAATTGAAATAAAAAAATAAATAACTTCTCACGAGAGAGCAAAAATTTAAAAAGCAACCTTGCTGATTTTTAGGGGCTTTGTGAATGGGGAAAAGTTGACGAGTAAGCAGATGACTATATTATATACCGTTGCTCGTTGATTTTTTTTTTTTTGCAATTTTATGGAATAAAACCGAAAAAAATTATTATTCTTGCTTCCTCATAAAGACAGCTTTGTTTCCATAAAAAAAAATTTGAAATTTTCATGCTGGTATGTTAAAAATGTCCCAAAAACATCGAGAAATCATGATTAGAAAAATTCAAATTCGTCTATCTGGAGAACTACACAGATCGAGCTGAAACTTGGTACACATCTAGAACACGTATTCACCTTTGTTTATTGCATTTTTTGTTGGAATCGCATCAGAATTGTTGATTCTACGGGATTTTGAATTTTCCGAAAGATATCTTTGGGTGCTCTAACTTTCGTAATTTTGCAGTTATCGAGCCAATTTTTTTTTTACACAAATAGACTTATAGTCACGAGCATGGTTGGTACTGAATTTAGCAAGGATCGCTCGAGGGGTTGAGATTTCAATAAATGTTGAATTTTTCAAAAATGCGTCGCACTGAGATTGACAAGCATCGCGCATGGGGTTCGAATTTTCTTTTAATTTTGAATTTTAATAAAATCTCTAATAGCTCTAATTTCCGCAAATTTTTGGTTAATGAGCCAATAGTTTTTGTTTTTTTTTTTTTTTTTTTTTACACAAATAGACTTTTGGTCACCATCGTGTTTGGTATTGAATTTGGCATGAATCGTTTGAGGAATTCGGATTGTAGAAAATTTGGAAATTTTCAAAAAATCATCGTCAATGTTTCAAATGTTATTGAAAAAAAAAAAAAATTAGTTTCACGAGAAAAATTTGGCTTCCTCCATGCAGGAAGCCAAATTTGGAAAATCCACTTGCTCATACAGAGGGATCTTTATACGAGCGAGATAAAATTATGAGAAAGCACCGTGCTTTTATTTATCAAGGCGATGTGAAAGGCACGTGATAAACACCCGAGAGAGTTCCTCCGGTAACAAAGCCGAGAGTTTCCCTAATTTTTCCGAGACAGCTGATTTTTTTTCGGTCAAAAGCAAATTAGATTCTCATACTTTATTGCAATCCTGCTTGAAAAGCTCATTTACTTTTGTCCGAAATATCAGCGCAGTCTCGGAGAAAATGGGTATAATAAAAAATCGCCTTAAGGAGTAAATCTACACGCAGTTACGATTATCGTATGTGGATCACATTTATACGAAATAATTAATAATAAATGGAATGTTGAAAGAAAAAAAAAAAGATCTTTATTCTCAGAGTAACGAGAGATTTCTATATTTGTATTTTTGCAAAAATATATTCTAATTGAATCGACAATGGAAATGGTAATGTCAGGTTTTTTTTTTCTTTCAATTTCCGTTTCGCGTTCATGCTTTATCGCCCTTTTCTCCTAGACCGTCAACAAACTTCCTGTCCCCAAAGAGAATATTTATAACTATGTCGCGCTCCATGTCAACTCAGCCACCCCGTTTTTTTTTGGTCTCGAAAAAATTATTCAGTACGGGCATTTCGAAGGACAATATATCCATGAAGTTTCACCAAAATTACACCCCCCCCCCCCGCCACTGTTTTTGATTCTCGAGATAATGATTAATGAATTTTCAATTTGGAAAAAATCATAACTTTGTAACTGCTGATCAGATTTAAACGATTAAAAAAAAGAATATTTTTAATTTTTTTTTGCCCTTAATAAAAAAGCATGCCGTCATCGGAGAAAAGCTCATTTGACAGGTTTCGGGGTAATTTTTGGATTTTTTTTTTCTACGAAAGGGCCACCCGGAATTCGACTCACTATTTTTTTTCCCGATAGAGTGCAACAATACGGAACTCCACAGGATTTTTTAAAAGATGGAAGAGGTCATCAGTGAAGAGGGAAAAATTGTTTTTTTTTGTCAATTTACCCCGAAAACTGCCTAATGAGCTTTTATCCGATGACGGCATATTTTTTTCCGAAAAGGGCACAAAAAATTTTCTTTTTTTAATCGTTCAAATCCAATCAGCAGTTAACAAAAGTTATGATTTTTAAAAAATTGAGAATTCATTAATCATTATCTCGAGAACCAACAATAGTGGGGGGATGAAATTTTGGTGAAATGTCATGGATATATTGTCCTTCGAAATGCTCATACTGAACAATTTGTTCGAGACCAAAAAAAAAAAAACGGGGTGGCTGAGTTAACATGGAGCGCGACATATATAAAATAAAACATACGCCGAGAACGCATATACCCGTGCAAAACTATGAATATTCAGGTGAGAGAATCGCACTGGCCTGAGCACTCCGATTTTTTATAGCTGAAACAACAACAACAGCAACAACAAAAAGTAATAAATGTGCGCCTATAAAAAATACTGTATATAGTTATAACATACGGACACACGTTTTGCGGCATATATACATGCGCATAGCTTTGGGTAAACTCTCACGAAGATAATAAATAAACGATGTTTCGCTCCGATATAAATTTTACTTCGCACATATTGGGATGAATTGTTGAGAATTTTTTAAATTTTTTGCCAATTTTAGATCAAATCAAACACGCAGATACCACGAATTTTCTGTTAAATAATAAAAATATTAATAATAGTAATAATAATATTACTATTAAGATTATTCTTATTACCATTAGTAATGTTAATAATAACAATATTAAAAGTAATAATTATTATTCTTGTTGTTATTGTTGTTATTATTATTAAAAACTTGACGTACAGGTAATTTCGAAAAGATTTCGTCAAAAATCGTTCCGTTTCATATGTTAAATATCCCCATGAATAACATTTCTGGACAGAGCTGGGCAGTACTTCAAGTACCCGGTACTTGCGATGTACTGGAAGTACAGTACTTGAATTACAAAATACGTTAAAATCATTTTAAGTATTGTATTTAAATTTTCAAGTACTTTCCTGTACTTCAAGTACTTTTCAAGTACCAATTGTGAAGCACTTTTTAAAGCGTCTTGCTAATGGTTGCCTTTGAATATATAATTGAGGAACGTTCTGCGCCATCTTTGGTTAAGATTGTAAGGAATGACCGTTCAAAGGCTCAAGCTATGATAGTTGCGGTGTCATTGTCAATGCATGGCTCCGTTTTCAACAATCCGTGTATTATATTCTTTATTTTTTCTTTTTCAAACCTGAAGCCATAAATAAATCTTAATTAAAATCGTCGATGCGGATTTTTTAAATTATTTCTAATTCTTCGTTTGAATATTTCTGTTCGAATCTGCCTAACCTGGAGTGAATTGAACAATGTGAAAATATGCTTTGATACAAAAATTACTCGAATGAAAATCAAATGAGTTTAAAGAGTACGTAAAAAATCAAATATAAGTACTAGAACTTACGAGATGCATACCTGAAAACTTGAAAATTATTTGATACTTGATACTTGACGTATTTCAAGTACTTGACGTATTTCAAGTACTTGATACCTCAAGTACTTGGTAACTCGAGTACTTCAAATATTTAGTACTTCAAGTACCCAGTACTTCAAGTACTCGGTACTTCAAGTATTTAAAATACTTGGTACTCGAAATACATGAGCACTTCAAGTACTTGCAGTAATTTGTACTTGAAGTACTTTCAGGTACTTTGCCCAGCTCCGTTTCTGAATGACGAGAAACGTCACGTTTTTCTCGATTGTTCAGTGGGATACCGATTGATTCAGGGTGCAAAGTTTGGCGTCCCTGCTTCTCATATTTGTCATTTACTCGCAGAGAATAAGGGCGCAATCGACACGTGAAGTAGGAAAAGGCTGATCGGCTTTTTGTTTGTCACCAACCGAAATATAGACAGAGCGGGTATTCCCAAAACTCTGTATATATGCGTATACTTTCTCTGTTCGTGATGTTGCCCGTCATCTCGCTAATCCAATTTGACACGTTGGAGGATGTCCTCCTCGCTGCTGTCTGCCTCGTCCTCGTATCAAATTGAATTAAATGACGAATCTCGGGAGCGTTTTCGTAGCGCCGCAGCAGTCAATTCCACGCTTTGGCGAATTCCCTCGCGAGAAGAATCTCTCTCTCTCTCTCTCTCTCTCTCTCTCTCTCTCTCTCTCTCTCTCTCTCTCTTTGTCTAGGGATGGCTTTGCCAACGAGGAACTTTACCCGAACTCCATTCCAACAGAATCTTTGTTCAATTATCACTCGTGTATACACAAATTAACACGACGACTATTAATGTGAATTAGGAGGATCGTGCTGTATAGAGGCAACGATAATAATATATATTTATTGAGTATATTTTTTGAACAGGAATACATAAACTTCCGTACACAATGATATCATAACTTTGATACAATTTACAGGTTGATATGTGTTCTATTGTATATACATAGGATGAAGTATTTCTTGTTTGCTCAATATACAAGACTGCATAAGTGCTCTCGGCACTTGTCCGCAATCTAAAAAAAAAATAAAACTATGCTAAATGAAATTCAAAACGATCCCTGACGAGTAAAAATAAAAGAAAGAAAAAAAGAAAGAAAGAACTTCGTCTTAAAAGAATAAACATTATCGCATACACTTGTATTTGTATTTGTTGCTAGGAATTATCTAACTTATGATTGTACTTAGCATTTCTCTATCTATAATTTTCACAGCCTCCTGTATTGCAGTTTTACGCATACGAGATGACAAATTCATTATCGTGTTACAGAGTTCAGGTGTTAAACAATTTGCCAGTTTCGCTGCACAGTTAGGAAAAACACCTGCGGCCTATGCTCTTTGCAAGCCGAGGAATTAAAAATTTATTATTCGTTGTGCTTCTCATCACTCTCTCATTTTGAGTTTGATTTGCAAAAGAAAGAATACTCTGATCAAAATACAATAGTTTAGCGCAGATACTAAGAAATTTTGTTTTATATTTAGAACATCCCACTCATTGTACAGCAAGCTCGTCGGATATAATCTATCTTTTCGAAGCAGTACTTTAATTATTCCGTTCTGGGCAACGTTACCTCGATCTGCAGTAACAATTGGTTTTTGTTTTTAGTGTCAGCCATATTGATTCTCCTCTCCTAGAAATTTTTAGATTCCGACACTAACGATTTATCCAGCAGTTCTCTGCAGTGAAAGCGATCAAAGTCTTTTTTTTTTCAATAAATTAAAATTTTAACAAAAGTTTTAGCGAATATCTTAAGTTCTCCTGCCGGCAGTTAGGGAGAGAATAGTTGATTATTGAAAAGATCTTGGCATTTTTCAACAATCTTTAATCATTTACGTATACCAAGAGATTGAGAAAATAGAAAAAACGTATCACGTGCGTTCGTTTCACGTTGAGGATGCTGTGAAAGTTAGGGGGTATAACTTTTCCAACGATGGTCGACGAGAGAGCGTTTTAATTGCTCGGGAAAAACTTGTGAACGATGTATCAACGTGAAATGTGTATATATGCGGAATGAAGAGCTGACTGTGGTAAAGTTTCGAACGACTGAAAAACTCCTCACCTTGCAGCATTCATTCGGGACTGCTGTATACTGTTATTTATCAAAATTCATCATACCGTGCTCACAGAAGGGAGTGAGCAAGCTGGAGATTGTTGTCCCAAAGGACATAAACATGCTGAATACATATCATATGCATGTATATGTATATTGTATATTGTATCTGAAAAGGTCTCTCACCATGCAGTTATATTAAATACGATGCCCTGCACGTTTGGCAAACTATGTCGTAAAACGCCGAATACTCTGACGCGTCATTACCAAATTGCATGGATGCATATATATATATACGTGCTGTATAGAAAACACGAACCAGAGTTTTCATTATTTTTCGTATCAGTCCCTCGAGTCCTTTATTCCTGAGCTATATACATATCATAAAATTGTTATACCAATATATAGGGAAATTCACATAAGCTGGAAGAACATTTTGCTAGGATTTAATAATAATTTTTTTGCACAAAATAATTTATAAAACGACGTGATTAAATTAAATTCTTTCTTAACCCTGGCGACTGAGTTTCAACGACTCTTACATCGAAGGGTTGAAGGTCGGTCGAATGGTTGAAGTTCTGTTGTATTTTTTTTTGTTTTTTTCAAACCAATCCTGAACCAACCACAAACGCTTATACTCTTGAACGATTGAACTTCCTGTTGGATCTAGTCTAACCAATCGTCAATGAACTTTTGATGAGCTATAGATGAGATAGTTGATGAGAATATAGATTAGAATTGAATGGTTGTTGCTCGGTTGGCTTTCGTAAAAACAACCTTGAACCAAACGTAGATATCACTCGAGAATGGTTGAAAATTTTGTTTGTTTTTCGTAAAATCAACGTCAAACCAATCGTATAGATCCGACTCTTCAATGGTTGAACTTCCGTCGCAGTTTCAGTTTAAGCCACAACCGTCAATCAACTCCTGATGAGTTGTACTACGTTCGAATGGTCATAGTCGATTGATTTTCGGTTGAATTTTTCGACAAACCAACCAGCATAAGGTCGGTCCGGTCTGCCAGATAATTTAGGATGAATAAAATAATGAGCTGATTTTTATGAATCCATCAGATTGGATTTGAGGATTACAATTTTCGTTGTATTTTTATAAGCTGAATAGCCTATATATATATGCAATATTTCCAGCAGAGGTTTGAGGTATATCGTAGCTTTTGGTGTTGTAATACACACGAAAACGTTATAAGAGAAGAGGTCTATGGTCCATACAGCATTGCCGAATGACGCGAGAGGCCCTAGAATTACATTGGAATTTCGAGGTTGACCTCTCTCTCCTTCTCTCGCGGTTCTCTATAGGTGTGTAGCAATGCTCACGTCTATATGGTACGGGATCTTTGTATGTGCCTTCGGGGCAATCGTTCGCATTGTTCAAATAAATGGTTACATGCCCGCGTCTCGGGATCGCCCCTGTGTGTGTGTGTGTGTGTGTGTGTGTGCGTGTGTGTGTGTATGTGTGTGTGTGTATTTGCTGCCAGATTACGTCACGACACAATTTAACTCTAATATGGGTCTATCGTTCAACTAGCCAGCCCCGCTGTTCATATTACAATTTTAACGTAACTCTCGGTCCCGCGAGCTCCATATTGCGTAACCTTGGCTCATATACACACGCCTAAAAATTCCTCGGTTATGAGGCACCGTATGTGTTTTTGTTTTTACGGTCGTTGATTATTGGCTTGACCACGTTTGCACACATTTCTTCACACGTTATCAACGTTATCAATGAAGAACATGAAAAATCTCGAGACACAAATTTGAAATAGTCATTAATCATATCGTTGTAAAAGGGATGGAATGAAAAATTAACAACGACATTGGAAGACGTAAGGGTCGGGTGTTGCGGTCTAATTAGCAAAAGATTTTTCGTACATTGAGGCATTATTACAAGCCCTATATTATATAAATGAAAAATAGAAATAATTAAAAATGAAGTTTGAAGTGCTGGAAATTGTTTTTATCTGCCTAAAAACGTGCCACATCACGTGGTATACCCTATATATATGTATGCATGATTTCGCGGGGTTTTGATCGAGACACCAAAAAGCATTGTGAGAACGAGTTTTGCCAGTCGTCATGTATATCCGCCATGTACAATTTCGTGTATAGATACTCAATATATCTGCTTCAAGATATTCAGTGCCTTTCTGCTCTTTCTCTCTCTCTCTCTCTCTTTCTCTCTCTCTCTCTCTCGTTCTCTCTCTCTTTCTCTCTCTCTCTCTCTATCTCTCTCCTTCTCCTTCTTCTTCTTCTTCTTCTTCTTCTTTTTATACCTTTTTCTTCGTCTTCGTCTCTGTCGAATTCACTTGTTTTTATTAATCACGCCCAGCGTCGCTTCATCTCGCTAGTGCACTGTATATGTATCGGTTTCTGAGTCGCTCTCTCGCTGAGAACGCCATTATTTGCAAATGAAATAAAAAAGAACGACGACTCTTTATTTTATTACTAAACGAACGTTGAGCTCTCCTCTTTATATAAGTTTTAATTGTTTTTCAAGCAAAAGACACGTTGGCGCGAAATACTTGCTTTTCGCGACTGCCAACTATTTCATTCCCCCCCACGAAATTGCCGGTGTTATTGTGATAATGATTATTATTATTTTTTTTTATGTACCGAGAATCGTACTAGTCACTGGCAAAATAATACAAAATTGTACTCTCAATGTAAAAAAAGTACAGGGTAATTTTGGAGAGAGACACAGGATCACGCCGAGAAAGTTCGGAGAGTTCAATATACAGAGCGTCGGAGAGTCAGAGATATACCATTTTCAGAATCTTTTCTCGTTGATTACGACAATAGGAAAATTATCTTTCGGTAGACAAAAATAAAGATGGGACACTCCGGATATTTTTTTCATCATAAATTTCTTAAGTTTCAAGAATTTTTTGAAATTATAACCAAATTTTGAGATTTATGCTTAATTATAGATTTTTTTGTGTTTTCGGAAAAGATTCCAGTTGCCCAAAAGTTTCGCCGCAGCCGATAAACGTTTGTGATGGAAATGAAAAGAAAAAAAAAATTAAATCGAGTATGCGGGAATTGAAATATTGCTTCATATAATAGGATACAGCAGAGCTGCTGGGCAGTACTTCAAGCACCCGGTACTTGCGATGTACTGGACACTTGAAGTACAAAGTACTTTAAAAGCATTACAAGTATTGTACTTAAATTTTAAAGTACTTTGCTGTACTTCAAGTACTTTTCAAGTACCAAGTATGAAGTACTTTTGAATACGTATTGATAATGGTTGCATGTATACTATAACGCTTTTGAATATATAATTGAGGAACGTTCTGCGCCATCTTTGGTTAAGATTGTAAGGAATGACCGTTCAAAGGCGCAAGCTACGGTAGTTACGGTGTCATTATTGTCAATGCATGCCTCCGTTTTTAACAATCCGTGTATTATGTTATTTATTTTTTCTTTTTCAAACCTGAAG
The DNA here is from genome assembly GCA_963564615.1 of Rhorus exstirpatorius. NCBI lineage: Eukaryota > Metazoa > Arthropoda > Insecta > Hymenoptera > Ichneumonidae > Rhorus > Rhorus exstirpatorius. The sequence continues at coordinate 15,063,829 of OY751313.1, read as the reverse complement.
CTAAATAAATCTTAATTACAATCGTCAGTGCCTATTTTTTGAAATTATTTCTAATTCATCGTTTAAATATTTCTGTTCCAATCTGCCTAGCCTGAGTGAATTGCACAATGTGAAAATATGTTTTGATACAAAAAGTACTTGAATCAACATCATATGAGTTTAAAGAGTACGTAAAAATCCAAATATAAGTACTTAGAACTGACGAGATGTATACCTGAAAACTTGAAAAGTATTTGATACTCGATACTTGATTTCAAGTACTTGATACCTCAAGTCCTTGGTACCGAAAGTACTTGGTACTTCAAGTACTTTCAGATACTTTGCCCAGCTCTGGGATATATTATCAATTGGCTCGTCCATATCCTCGAAAGATACTTTTGTCATAACTCGCTTGAAATTCATAAAATATCCGTAAATAATGTGTAAAATCATCTGTGTGTCAAATAGAATTTCATAAAAGGCCGCCCAAGAATAGGAATTCGACAAAGTGATAGACGTAAAAAAAAAAATGAGTCCCTGACTAAATCGGGACTATCTTATTCGATTGCACCTGCGACAATACTTAATAAATAAATAAATAAACAAATATATGCATATATATTTACATGACCCGTGATTCGTACTTTAATTTTTGCCGCAATCACGCTGTTATTCTCCTGCAAAAAATAATGAGAGAATAAAAAAAAAGCAATTAGGAAAATCCAATCGAGCGTCCAAACGTGACTCCCTTCGTGGAATATCCCTTTCCGGTAAAACGAAATGAATATACAGGACCTTGGTGGTCTTTCCTTTTGCGTGCTCTCGATTAAATTTATTCGTTTCTCACGAACATTGAAATTCGAAAAAAAAATTCGTACATATATATTTTTGGCCGATGGATGTGCTATGGAGTATACATTATACGTATACAATATACATACAAGGCATTATAGCTCAAATCGACAGTGTCCCGATCATTATCAATCAAGGTATATAGTCCTTGCACTTTACGGCACCTATTCGAGAATTTTGCGAATTAATAAATATTTAAATTCGCAAATACTTTTTTTTTTCTCAAGACTGCAAAGTTTCAGAATCACGTTGCTGACTTTTATGGTTTTTTTTTTAATTTATCAATATCAAAGACTAAATGAACAAATTTAAGAAAAAAATTAATTCGAGTGCCAAGACACATCTCCGCGCAGTTATTATGAATTCTATGACAATTATCTTCACGTGTTATCAGGTTTTAGATATTTCTGCAACAATTCGTATTGCTAAAATAGTCAATTATATAAGGCAGTCTGCAACAAGGATTACCTTGAAAAAATCATTTAAAAAATTGTAATTTTTTAAAAGTCAATATTATAGTTTTCGTTACAGTATTATTTGTGATTGCTCTATAATTTTGGTAAATTTAAGGTCATTCGCCTAAAACTTGTTATATAAATAGGCTAGGGGATAAGCAATGTTTGGTATTGAATTTGGCAAGAATCCCTTTAGGGATTACAATTTCATAAAACTTTGAAATTTTCGAAAAAAAAAATGACTGCTATAATTCCTCTATAAATACGCTATATGGGACAAGGATATTTTCCTTGGGAGGAAAAAAATTTTCTTCGGAGCATTTTCCGATTCAGGTATAATGTATATATAATATGTTCGATCTTGTGGAGCACGACGGATCTGTGGGAGCGTAAAATATGAAGTGTAAATTATTACATTAGAAAGGTAGGTTAAGGGGGAGGAAAGATGGGTGAGCCCTGGAGTTGCGTGGGTTAAATACCGGGCTATCTCGCGCGAGGTTACAGTTCACAGTCAAGTATATGTTTATGTATATATATATATATATATATATATATATATATATATATATATATACATGCGCAAGAACTTTTAAATATGTACTACCTATATGACTGAAAGAGCGAGAGCTTTAGCGCAAGCTTAAGAACAACCAAGATAGTCTATGTAAAATGCATGCTTTCCATTCATTATACGACGTAAAAGTCTACGGATGCTCCGAGAACTTGAATCTCGTCCCGCGTTCGAGACTCCATTGTGTCCCGAAGGCTCTCCTTTCGTATAAAGAATTATACAATGCATTTTATGTAAAATAGTGGGCGCGATGTAAGAGCACGAGTCCATAAAAGTGTATATATATATATATATATATGCGTGCTCGAGAGACTCGAGAAATTCCGCCCACTAGTCATAAAGACATTCCCTCGCTTGTATAATAACATTTATGACTGTATAGTCAAGAGTGTGTTTCGTCTCTCTTGTGTTTCTTCCGGTGTACCATGAAACTTTAATAATTCACAGATCGGGATATGTTTCCGATCGGTTCGTTGTATATGTACGAGCCGCCCGATTGACGAGAATGGAAGAAATTGGGGCAATTTTAATGGAGAAGATATTCATAAAAAAAAAAGCGATGAATGTTTGTCGCGGTAAAAACGTTGTCATTATTCGATGATAACAGGAATTTTTTTTTTTTCAAGTAAAACAAATTCAACTTACGGACTGATGATATTTAGTTTTATTTGACGAAATTTGTGTACCATCTGAATCCGAAGTGTTTGATTTCAAGCTTCGGTTGAGTGTCACCATTGAAAAATCAATGAAAACATTTTTTTTAGCGAAATGAATAATATATACGAGATTCGATGAAAAAAAAATTAATTAAATTTCAGATTTTTTTTTCATAATGGTTTCGTGGATTTGGCGTTAATTTTCGATACCAAATAAATTTTCCGCACGATGCATTCAGTGTTACGCAAGCCCGAAGTAATTTCGTACTTCAGCGAAGTGAAAAAGTCGAACCTTTCCGGCTGATTTTCCACTTCGGCAATTAAATAAATAAATATGAAAAATTCAACGATTCTATATAAGTGTAACGGATCCTCGCTTATGTCAGATAACCAAGCCCAGAGAAGGGCAAGAGCGTTATATTTAATCTTGCCTCAAGATAAATGCGATAAGTGAAAATGGTTCGTTCGATTAATTTCTTTTGTTTTTCCCCTTTCAAGGCGATATATAATACCCGAGTGGTTTTAGAACTTTCTCGTGACTTCGACCGGAGGATCGTATCACGAATAGGGCAGCCATATATAGAACCCACGAACCTTGCTGGTTTTACTTAATTAACCCGACCACTCGCAGTTTGCTCGGACTTTTTGCACGATATAGTGCATGCCTTCAAGTTAAATTTTCGTTTTGCCGAAAAAAATTAACAAAAAATTCTGGCCAAATTCGCATTACTTACGCCCAATTCGTCTTACCCTTTCTCTCTCTCCCTCTCTCTTTCTCGCGTTGCCTCATAGTTCCTTTTTTCTAGGTTTTTTTTGCCCGTTCGACGTTTTTTTTTGTTCGTCCCACTTGTGCGACGATCCGACCTTTTTTTCCCCCCGGAAAAGCAGCAGGGGAAAAAAATATGGAATTCTCATACTACGAGACGGTGGAAAATTGCTTTTCCCGTATCGCATTAAATCGTTCGTTCGGATCTTTGCCAGAGTTTATAAAGAAAGAAAGAAAAATAAATTCAGATTAATTCATAATTCGAAATTTGTATTTGCGAATCTTTTTATTTTCATTTTTTCATCACGTTTTTTTAAATTTTTTATTTTTATACGATGTAACGAAACTTCCACACACGAAAGATGCCTCGAAGCTTGAAATTTTATCGTAAAATCCGAGGGGGTCGATGGAGAAAGTATCGTGTAGGGTCACGTATATATATATGTCTCCTCGTTAAAGCCGTGAGTGACACGGTATAGGCTCACGATATGCCAATAACAATTGATCGGGAGATTCGTGAAATGGATGAGAATGGAGGAACGAAGGATTTTCCGCTCTTTTCAGTCGAAATAATCGAGACAGACGCGGTGTGGGGACTGCCAATAATTAAGAAATGCTCACGATCCGTATCGCGCGAAGCAAAAAAAAAAGCAAAAAAGACAGGAGAGAGAGAGAGAGAGAAAGAGAGAGAGAGAGAGAGAGATAGTAATAAGAGTGAACATCCAGAAATGAAAAATGCGAGTTAAAATGACATTTCTTTTAGTTGGAATCATCGTTATTTATCAAAATGTTTCTTTACTTTTATGCAAGCTTTTCTGAGTTTTTCCTCAATTTTCCACAACGTTTCTCGAATCACACGCTATGCACACGTTTAGTGTTTCACTCTCTCTCTCTCTCTCTCTCTCTCTCTCTCTCTCTCTCTCTTTCTCTCTCTCTCTCTCTCTTGATGCGTAAGGGACTTTATACTTCGCATACAATTGATCGATTAAACGAACTTACTTGTAAGTGAAGTTCAATCGTAATTGTATGAAGCGCCTCTTCCGAAGAGATAGACATTGTAGTACCCCCGATCCACGCCAGTGACGCCACAAGTTTAAAGCAAAAAACTTTTGCCTGCGCTCCGTCTTCATGACAACGCGCACCACGACATTTCTCATTCTTTAAAGCACTGCCGCAACAATCCTAGGGTAATCTCTGAATGGAGATGGGCAATTAATTGAGGGAGGGAGCTATCTCTTCGGAAGAGGCGCTTCATACAATTACGATTGAACTTCACTTACAAGTAAGTTCGTTTAATCGATCAATTGTATTTCGCGCCTCTTCCTCGAGATAGACATTGTAGATGTTTAAAGTATGTTGCGGTAGGTATTGTGCATGCATGACCTATAAGTCGTGCGTATGCCAATCTCCGTAATTTCTTATAATTACGTAGGTGTATATAATCTAGTATAATTGTTATAATATATTATGATATTAGATATTAAATTGCAGAAACCTTGCAGCCACATTGAAGTGCTGCAATTAACCCGTAAACGCCACACTAGTGCAAATTTGCACCACCTAAAATTCATTTTTTGTGAATTTTTGAACATTTTTGTTCTGATTTTGTCGTATTTTTACTGAATGAATAATATTTATCGCATTTGAAATTATGACCTTCGGTTTCCTGAGAGACTATTACCCCAAAAACCACTGGTTATCGAATAGTTTTAGATTATTTATACGAGAATTATAGTACATTGAAAATGCAAAATCCCAAATCGCACTAGTGTGGCATGTATGTATGCTCAATAGAGGTGTGGTTTTTACGGGCCAAAATCAGACCTCAACAATGTTTCTGAGACTTTGTTGCAACGCTGCTGAAATATTGCTGCAATGTTGCGTGCTGTATGGGTATTTGTTGGTATAAAAATCTTTACGCCATGTGCAGGGCAGTCGCCTCTGCCTTATTCCTCAATATTAGGATTCTGTTAAGATCTGAATCGAATTTATAAGATCCCTTTTGATCTTTTTTTTTTTTTTTTTTTTTTTTAAAGACCCATACGAAGCTCAGTTAATACTGATAGGGCATTCTCTGACCCATCAGTGACTTGTCTCATACAATTTGTTTCATTATTTTAACTCTAATTCAATTTTTTTTTTTTTTTTTTTTTTTTTTTTTTTTTTTTGTCCGTCAGATGAAGATGTCATTCTCTCTCTCTTTTTTTTTTTTTTTTTTTTATAATTTCGATCACGCTATAAAATATAAAAAAAAAAAAAATTCTTGACTTGAGATATTTTCCAAAATTGTTGGTTCAAGGTAACTTTAAATATGCCAAACTTACAGCGTCTTTGATGCATTACTTATTTGTAACTCCTTTGAATCTGAAGTCCTTAAATTATCAAGAGTTTAAGGCGATAGTAATAACCCTTCAAACGGGAGAGCAGTGGTATAGTGGTAGCGTGCTCGGCCCACACGTAGAGGGCCCTGGTTCAAATTCTACCAAGGGTACCATTGGGAAAAATATTTTAAGTGCTTTTTCTGCGACCTGGATGGTTCAAAAACCCATCCGAAAATTGCAGTTCCAAAAGTAAGGTGCAGCACTTTGATGTGGTAGCTGAAAGACTGCGAGGTACCCCAGGTTCGACTCCTGGTCCCGTAGCCTCACCCGGTAGAAGCAAAAATAATCAAGAACGTAGCTTCAGAGCTAGGGCATACGAACTACGACCTCATCCATCCCGATGCTATTTTTTCAATGGTATCATCAACGCATTGTTACAGAAAGATGCTCGCTCCACTACCAATCAAAATCTCAACTCGACTCGTGATTATACGTCACGCTGATACAACTGCGGTGGGCTATTTTTACCCACCTCTGAACTTGCGAAAGTGCCAACCACCTTTGCCGTTTCTTGAACCTTTGTTCATATATGATTATAACATTTGTATACATTAAGCTAATACCGTTATAAGTATCAGAACATAAAAATTTCCATATCGGAGATGCCAAGGAAACGAAGTCTTTGGTACCCTTGCATCTCTAATATCAAAAGACTGAAAACTGAATTGACTTTTGTCAAAATCCATTAATTGTAATAGGGCGACCAGTCACTTTAGTCTCAGAATTCATGATTATGAGTAGTGGTTGTTACGTGATGACTCGTAATATCTTTGCAAATAACTGATTTAGTTCTTTCCTCTTGTCTCTTGTATTCCATTATCTTGTATTCGTCTTTTCTTTTTCCTGCATCAAGTTGATGAACCTTAATACAAGATTCAGCCTTGACAAGAACCATGTCACCAAGAAAGATTTCAATGAGTAGGTAATTATTTTATAATGTACCCGATACCCACATTGCTCTTTTATATATATGTAAATGTTCACTCGTTAAAACCAAAAAATCCGTTTTCAAAAGAAGTCTGCATTTTTGAGACAGCAATCTCTCTTGGCTGGCTCATCGTGCTACCAGTAGCCGAATGTTCTTAAAGATTAATTCTTTTATTGAATACGGCCCGTTTCGCTAGTTTCCTAGTCGTTAAGCTGATTACCGTTTTACAAGTGAAGACGTTAATGAAAATATTCATAAACCTTTGATTTTTACTATGAGCAAGATCCTTCATGGTATCCGGGTAGCCAAATTTTTGCAAAGCAAATCTGTATGTCTCGAGTATCGGCTTGTTTGCCGAGTCACATTGAATATCTCGGAAAAAGAATGGCGAAATTATCAAATTAATTTTTCACCTACTAACCAGGTGGCTTTTTCCTTATGTAAAAAGGTTCAAAACATTTAGTCCGCTTACAATTCAAGCATAACGCCCGGGAGCGTTGAGAGGAATATTTGTAGAAAATTGGTCCCGCCGGCTGAGATAGTCAGCCTTCCTCTGCTGTGGAAGAATATTTTGTACAGAGCAGATATGCTAACTGATCAAGTCAGTGTTTATCCTTATGAAAGAATATTCGCTGTCTTTAGCAGCCTGTGACTAATACATAGCCGCATAGAACCAATTGGTATTCCTATATGAAGAAATACTCACTGCCAGAGGCAGTAACCTGTTTACGTAGGCCATTAAGATGGTTCATTGAGAATATTCGCTGTCTCTAGCAGCCTGTAGCTAATGCATAGCCGAATAGCACCAATTGGTATTCCTATTTGGAAGAATATTCGCTGCCAGATGTAGCAACCTGTTTAGCCTTTGAGATGGTTCATTCGCTGTCTTTATCAGCCTGTGGCTAATACATAACCGAATAGAACCAATTGGTATTCCCATGTGAAGAAATATTCACTGCCCGAGGCAGCGCACCTGTTTATATAGGCTTCTGGGATGGTTCATTGAGAAAAATACTAACCTTTTCTCCATCGTAGTGCCTTGGCGACCATCTCTCGAAGGCATTAACCTCGCTCACTCCTCTGAGTACGCAGCGGCTACACGTCCTGCAGAGATGGCGTTCTAGACAGAACTAACAATAAGAGACCCTAATCTTGCAGAGATTATGGTCTCGGGCCTCTCTGTCACTCTCATTGCTGCGACCGCTGCTGCTTGACAATGAATACTCGTGATCTGTGACCCGACAAGAACAAAACAGGAACATCCCGTTCTTTTAAAATGTGTATCAATATCCTTCAGATAAAAATCAAGCATTCACTGTATCTAACAGTCCTGGACTGTTGGAAGAGTAAGCCTGGCCCGCCTTCCTTTGCAATACTCTACGCCTTCCGTAGTTTTTTTTTTTTTTTTTTTTTTTATTACTATTGGATTTAGCAGTCCTGGACTGCTGGAAGAGTGAGCCTGGCCCGCCTTCCTTTACAATATTATACGTCTTACGTAGCTCTTTTTTTTTTTTTTTTTTTTTAATATTATTATTATTATTATTATTATTATTATTATTGGATTTAGCAGTCTTGGACTACTAGAAGAGTGAGCCTGGCTCGCCTCCCTTTACCATATTCTACGCCTTACGTAGTTTCTTTTTTTTTTTTTTTTTTTTTTAATTATTATTATTGCTATTGGGTTTAGCAGTCCTGAACTGCTGGAAGAGTGAGCCTGGCCCGCCTTCCTTTACATATTCTACGCCTTACGTAGTTTTTTTTTTTTTTCAAATTATTATTATTGTTATTGGATTTAGCAGTCCTGGACTGCTGGAAGAGTGAGCCTAGCCCGCCTTCCTTTACCATATTCTACGCCTTACGTAGTTTTTTTTTTTTTTTTTTTTCAAATTATTATTATTGTTATTGGATTTAGCAGTCCTGGACTGCTGGAAGAGTGAGCCTAGCCCGCCTTCCTTTACCATATTCTACGCCTTACGTAGTTTTTTTTTTTTTTTTTTTTTTTAATTTAATTTAATTTAATTTTTTTTTTTTTTTTAATTTATTTATTTATTTATTTATTTTATTTATTATTATTATTATTATTATTTTAAAATTATTTTCAACGAATACGTGGTTTAGATCCCACTCGTGTAACGCCAGCGTTCAAAATAAAAGAACTGCCCGCGTCGGTTGCAAAGCAATCGAGCGCCATAAGGTTAACTTACGTCTTTTGTGATGTTTACCTGCGCTGGCACTGTTTCAGTGAGAGCCGAATGCACAAAGCATATTCAGCCACACAGCCTAACTGTGGGCTGACGCATTCCCGCGCTGTCGAGTTCGGCTTTCGTGTCCTAGACAACGACGTGCGATTCGGTTAGAGCCGAATGCACAAAGCATATTCAGCCCCACAGTCTAACCATGGGCTGATTCAATCCCACGCTGGAACTCGAATCCCGTGTACATAGACACGGGTGTGCGATTCGGTTAGAGTCGAATGCACAAAGCATATTCAGCCACACAGCCTAACTGTGGGCTGACGCAATCCCGCGCTGTCGAGTTCGGCTTTCGTGTCCTAGACAACGACGTGCGATTCGGTTAGAGCCGAATGCACAAAGCATATTCAGCCACACAGTCTAACCATGGGCTGATTTAATCCCACGCTGGAACTCGAATCCCGTGTACACGGGTGCAGACACGGGTGTGCGAAGCCACGCACAGGATATCCCGGCTGATGCAATTCCACGTTACAGCTCGAGTCTGCCTAGAAACATCAATCTGACACTCTTTTAGGTTATACTTACTGCGAGTGTCCTTTGTATTAATTTTTTCTCGGGGTCTCTTCGTAAGGGTCCCCGATCTTCGCGATTATCCTTGATATCACTTTTATGATAAAACGTCGACTTTTCGTCGAATATTACTTTCCTTATTCTATTATTTGCACTATCGTGCAAAAAAAAACTTGTGTTTACACCGGCACAAAACGAAAGAATGAGAAATGTCGTGGTGCGCGTTGTCATGAAGACGGAGCGCAGGCAAAAGTTTTTTGCTTTAAACTTGTGGCGTCACTGGCGTGGATCGGGGGTACTACAATGTCTATCTCGAGGAAGAGGCGCGAAATACAATTGAGTTTCCAGTTGCTCGAGTGTGATCATTTAACGTTTCAGAGCTCTACGCTAATGGAGAATATATATATATTGTGTGGGTTATTCACAGGAGAGACGAGTATAGAAGACGTGTGCGACGTGATGTCAAGAGAGTATCTCGACACCTATTTGCTCCACGGTAAATGTGAGTACACCCTTTTACGGTGTGAACTTTATTATCGCGTTGCACATGTCAAGTTTTCGTCTCTCCCTCTTACTCAGCTATAGCGCAGGATCCACAAATGCCATAAAAGTGAAAAAGATAGATAGGGAGAGAGAGAGAGAAATTTTCAAAGTGTTAGCAAAATATACCGAAAACACATTTTTTCAATCCCTCTTCGGTCGCCAACGAAAACAAAGTTTGCGTAGCAGGGAATACAAAAAACTCCGGGTATTGCAAGATAATTTTATAAGGAAACTTTTAGAGATCGCGGAAAGCCATTTTGTATTTTCGACTCGATTTTCGATGCATCTCAGTTTCGGGTCCAGCGAACTCGAGAACCTTAATGATGTATCCGGAATGTGAGAACCTTAATGATGTATCAGGGATGTCAAAATATTTTTCGAAATTACGTCCATATCATGCTGGTCGGCCATTTTGAATTTTAAAAGTATATAACGCACGTGCATCAAGTTTCGACGACCTCAAAAATCATGATGCATTAATATTATTACAAGAATTTAGATTTTCACGAAGTCCAACGAATTTTTCGTATGTTTCATCGAAGATTTGGATCTTCCGAATATTCGTTAATTTTTTTAGCACCCGGATGTATCATTGAACAATTAAATATTATTTTCGAAAGTCCTTGCGCAATTTCGTAAAATTATGGAAAACGAAAATTCCGTCAATATATCCGTAAAAGAGTTATCCCCCTTTCTCAAACTTGTTTCCTTTCGACCCAAGCCCTTTTCTTTACAACCCTTCTTCATAATACCCTCGCTGAAGTAGCTCTCTCGCTTTTTATCGTTTTTTATTTCACTGCACTATCTGCTATCTATATACGTTATTTTAGTAGAATGGTTTTGCCCTGAGATGTATGTATATATATATGTGTATACGAGAGAAGCCATTTGTTTCCAAGTTTTTTCCCTAGTTATACTGCAACCCTCCTTTCCTGAGAACATCAGTGGCAAACCCTTAAACTGGCTTTCAGAATTTTTCGGTAAACCGGAAGCTTTCACGTTTCACGAGTGACGTGGATTTATCTCTCTTGGCCTGTCTCGTCTCCGTCATTAACACCCTTAAAATAAATCACACGCCATTTTTTACCCCCCCCCCCCCCCCCACCCCCCTTATCTAATATAACTATTTGGAAACTCTACGGGATACTTGATGTGCTAGAGTGACGACAGACAGAAAGAAAGAGATAGAGAGAGAGAGAGAGAAAAAGTGGTCCAGAGGGGACTGCATTATCATAAATAAGATAAAGAGGGTGAATTTTGTGGCTATGCTATATGTCTCACGTGTAGGGGGCAAGTTGTCATCCGTAGGAGGATGGTAAACATTGACAGATTACAATGCAACAGGGAAGAGATAAAACCATGAAAAGACTCTTCGACAGACGAGACGAGTCGTTCGAGAAAAATTAATTAAATACCGTCAAATTTTATTCAGATGGAATTCATTTAATTGAAGTTGTGATTGCATACCCATAATTCATAAGAAAACAGTCACTGTAACAAGCGACAAATAAATAAAATAATCTTTCTAATGACAATTAAAAGAATAATCAAGCTAATAGTTTGTCTACATTTTTTTTTACGATTCGTAAAACTACCATTTTCCTATAAAAAAGCCACTGTAGCAGCCAGTACAACATGTAACCATAATAAATGAAATAACGTTTTCAATGATAATTCAAAGAGTTATCGAGTCAATAATTTTGTCAATAATTTTTATAACAAGAAATTATTAGTGAAACTACTATTTTTCCATAAACAACCACTTTACAATGATTGTTTATAGGAAAATAGTAGAAAAAGTCACTATAACAATTAAAAAATAAATCAAATCACCGATTTCAAGCAATTATTCGCATTTGTAGAAGTTTCATACCCATTGCTGTGATGTCTTATTGGAAAAGAAGAGTCACAGAAGCTCGATATTTTGCTCATCAAATTTATTTTAATGAAAAAAATGTCCATTTGGACGAAAAATCTTCAATACTTTTAACAAGTATCCCCGACAGATTGTTATTAATATACATTTTAGAATGATTATAACGGCATATCATTTTTATCATACGGCAGATGAAAGCACAGCGGGCTCGGACCTAGCTCAAGAAGCAGGACGTAGGAACTACAACTGCCTCTGTCTAAAAGTGCTGACACCTAGCTGACCTGGCGTATGCGAGACAAGCTCCGGCAGCGAGAAGCGTTGCCGTAGAACAGCTGATGGTGAAAGCACGAACGGGCTCGAACGTAGCTCCAGAGGCAGGGCCGTACGAACTGCGACTGTTTCTGTCCCAGGTGCTGACATCTAGCGGGTGCGCGACAAGCTTCGGTAGTGAGAATCGAACCGGGGACAAACGGATACGAGGAGATACCAATGGCGGAAGGTGATGGGAGCCCGAAACCCTCAGGGGAGTCGGTGTAAACTACCTAACCTACCATTTTTATCATATCGAAAATCATCCACTTATATCATACTGTACATCGTAGAAAAATAGAAGATTACTCTTAAACTGTAAAATTACTGTGTCCTATTTGGAGAATTCGATATTCATTGCTGAAGATTCTCCAAATTATATGCGTTATACACTTCACCCTGACATCAATCTTATTTTTTTCCAGTCCACAGAGTCAAAAAAAAAACCGCATAAAAATTATTATCCTCACGAGCCCTGAAGTTGATTCGCGGTCAGCCGAGAACGTTAAGTATTTTAATGAAGCCACACGGACGATCTGTGTCGTATTTGTAACGATTTTGCTTGAACAATCAAATTGAAATCAATTCCAATTGTATTTGCATGGCTGCTCGCATCTGCCGATGAGGATTGGGTAGCTTCATTCGTTTTGCCTCTCTTGTTGGCATTGTTATTGTTTTTTTGTTTTTTTATTTTTTTTTTTTTTCGATACAGCCCGCACAATTTTTTTGTCCGTGTAATGTTAATTTATTTATTTTTTCGTTAAGCTTTATGCGTATAATATACGTGTATCGTCGGTGTATGGCTCACTGACGAATGTCTCTCGTGCCTTGAGCTGTACTACACCAACGATTTGCCTCTCTCGCACGTCTGCGGATGACAGGCACGAGAGAGGAACCTTTATCGTTGAGATACAAAACAACGAGCTTTGCTTTTCTTCATGCATATGCAATGCATGTATGCATATACATGCTGTCTGCATATATGTATCAAGCATCAGTGAAGGACCGTTCAGGGCAACATACACGCACGGTTTTCACAAATAATTCAAGACGCCTGTCTGTTATTTGAAATTATAAAAACCATCAAGTGTGCCTCGATCTCCGGCTGTCATACAGTCCCTCTCGGCACTGAATTTTAATTGAATAATTAAAAATTACAATTACAATGATCGTCAAAACGAAAAATTGTGTTAAACGTTCGAAAATCACTTTTTTTTTTCTTACGAAGCAAACGTAAGTAAAAAAAAATTAGGGGAGCGCGTGTGCGTGGAGGTTCATACGGTATAAAGCGTGAAGTGTTCTTGTGACTCACGAAAGGGTTTAATTCGATGAGAAAATAAATAATTGACAGTCCGTTGCTAACGTTAACTGCGTCGGACGAAGAGCTCTGAACGTTCCTGTAATATGTTTCAAAGGGCCAAAACATCCGGGCATTGATGAGAGACAGTGTAACAGGAGAGAGAATGTAGGTAAAACCGGTCAACTTCATCGTAACGAAGCCGGTATTCTACTCGATTGACTAGACAGGGATACCTGTATGGAGCTCGAAGGAATGTTAATATATACGAAGAAGCAGCGATGCGAAATACCTGTTGGTGAGAGATGAATATCTCTCTCTCTCTCTCTCTCTCGATCTATCTATCTAGCTCTCTTTCTCTTTCTCTCTCTCTCTCTCTCTCTCTCTCTCTCTCTCTCTAGCCTCTCTCTCTCTCTCTCGCGTGTCTTGTATAGGTTACTATGCTGTCATATACGTATATATGTTTGTGTAGAAGACACACAGCCACGGTCCACACAGCAAGATCTTCGAGTGAAACGAGACGTTATACGAGTCTCTCACCTGAATGGAAATCTGGAAGCCAGAGAGAGAAAATGACGCACTCTGGCCACGTAGTATATTTGTTCATTCACTCGTTTTCTTCTTTTTTTTTCTTACATTTTTTTTTCTTTTCCTTACGCATCATAACTCGTACAATCGAGGGTCCGGCAGCAGTCTGAGAAAAAGGACAGCGTGGGCGTCTCGAGTAAATAGAATGGTCTCCATGAATTTTTATATATCTAGCCAATGGACAATGTTTGTTCATTTTATTTTCATAATATTTTTTTTTTTTTTTTTTCAAACGCTGGCATTTCTTCGCCTCTTTGAACTTTACTCGCATAAAACGATCGCTTGCAACGGTGCTGTTTTTTTAGTCTTTTTTTTTTAATTTAAGGGGGCACACATACGTCTCCAAGGCCTTACTTTAGAGGTCTAGGTCTATTACAATGTTAGTGGTGGGATTGGGGTGGAAATAATACTTTCAGTGGAAAGCTTGGAGCATTGCCTACAACATGGCTCATTGACGGTTTTCAAATGAACATAGTACATTCGGACCTCGGATATACCGGCGTCAGCTGTTACTCGGGCACTATATACGGAATCCTCATTTTCGAAAAATCGAAGTTACTTTAGAAGAAAATTAATTCAAGTGCTGAAAGTTATCATTTATTTATTTATTAAAAAAAAAAAAAATTATCAAGTACACCGTGCTCCAACAATTTTTATGTCTAAAATAGTCGATCACGTGACTGTGATCTCCCAGGAACTCTCGCGCGAATTATTCGTATGTATGAAATGTTATATATAAATGAATATATATGTGAAAAAAGTATGCACGAGGTTCTTACGAGCGAACTTCATGATCCTTGGGCGTTTCAATTTCGTTGCTGATTTTGTTTTGTTTTCTTTTCTTTTTTACTCTTTCTTTACTTTCCAAATACCCGGTACTTGCGATGTACCGGAAGTATAGTACTTGAAGCATAAAGTACTTTAAAAGTATTTCAAGTATTGTACTTAAATTTCCAAGTACTCGACCTGTACTTAAAGTACTTGTACTTCATTTTCAAGTACATTCTTGTACTTTGAGTACTTTTTCAAGTACCATGTGTGAATAACTTTTGAATACGTCCTGCTAATGGTTGCATGTATAACGCCTTTGAATGTACAATTGAGGAACGTTTTGCGCCATCTTTTTGGTTAAGATTGTAACGAATGACGGTTCAAAGGCTCAAGCTACGGTATATAGTTACGGTGTCATTGTCAATGCATGGCTCCGTTTTTTAGAATCCATGTATTATATTCTTTATTTTTTCTCTCTCAAACCTCGTGCTGAATAAATCTTAATTACAATCGTCAATGCTATTTTTTAAAAATTGTTTCTAATTCTTCGTTTAAATATTTATGTTCCAATCTGCTTAACCTGAGTGAATTTCACAATGTGAAAATATGTTTTTATACAAAAAGTACTCGAATGAAAATCAAATGAGTTTAAAGAGTACGTAAAAAATCAAATATAAGTACTAGAACTTACGAGATTTATACCTGAAAACTTGAAAAGTATTTGATACTTGATACTTGGCGTATTTAAAGTACTTGGTACGTCAGGTACTTCAAATATTTAGTACCCCAAGTGCTCAATACTTGAAGTACTTTAAATGATTGAAGTACCAAGTACCTCAAGTACTCAGGACTCGAAGTTCTTGGATCTTCAAGCATTTAAGGTACCTGGTACTTGAAACACATGAATACTTAAAGTACTTATAGTACTTTGTACTTGAAGTACTTTCAGATACTTTGCCCAGCTGTGTGCTTTTGAGTTATTTTGTTCAGGTCTGTATCTCGTATTTTGAAGATGGGGGAAATATATCGGAAGTTCAAACAAAAAAGTAACAGATACGGCGTTATATGTTGAGCTAGTTTTTCGCTATACATGAGGAATATATCCGGAAGCAATTTTTTTATTACATCGCTCGAGAGACTGATCAGCATATCGTGAAATTAAATATGAAACCGCGCGCCTACGTCTCGAATTCTTTCTCTCTCTCTCTCTCTCTCTCTCTCTCTCTCTCTCTCTCTCTCTTTCTCGTTCCCCTTTCTCTTATTCTGCGAGAGAGAGAGAGAGAGAGAGAGAGGGAGAGAGAGAGATAGAGAAAGATAATGATAAAACCGACGATGCCGCGAAGCGAAAGGAGATCAAAAGTCTCTTTCTCTTTTTTTTTTTTTCTTATTTCTTACTATCTCTCTGTCTCTCACAACACGCGGGGACACCCACCTCGATATAATCACCTTCGGGAATCCACGCCGTGTGTGTCGAGACACGAGCGCCCTCGCATTACATGCACAATCGACAAAATTTCACGATGTGAGAGAAATAATAAAAAATCTTTTGCCCCTATCTCTTCCTCTCTCTTTCTCTCTCGAACACTTTGCCCGAGAATCCTCAACACTCTGGTCTCGAAAATTCATACGAGCAAGTAATATGCAAGGAAAAACGAAAGTATTCGTACTTTTTTTTATTTTTATGCCCCATTTGTGGTATTTAGAAAAAAAAATTGTTCACAGTCCTTGAGACTTGGGAAATGTGTGATAATTTTTTAATTCCTCAACATTTCTTTACATAAAGTTTCTTTTCAAACGCTGTAAATTGAAAAAAAAAATCATTTTTTTGATTATACTATATGGATTAATCTTCTTATTTCAGTGGCCGGCGTTTCGATTTCACTATAAATCTAAGTCTGAAAAAACGAGCAATATGAATATATCGTCAGGTATGTCCTTGATAAATGTAGCATAGCGTGTAAAAAAATTTTTTTTTTTTAGAAATTCAGCTCCATTTGACTGGCGAGTGAGTCGGAAAAATCACGTGTTATTTTTATTTTTTTTTCTCTACGTATAACCGCGAATCGACAACACGCTGCTAAGTGTGGTTATAATCTCCCCAGCTCGCCATATATTTGCCTCTCTTTCTCGCGTCACCTACCGGACTACTGTATTTCTACCCCCCCACTACTTTTTGCTAACGACCGCAAGCACGTCTCGAACGGATTTAGGTATAGTCTCGCAGGTAACGTGTGCCACATGCAATGGCGCCTTTATTTCGCTGCTTACTTCACCTGGGTGTATTTTATGCAGAGACGCGCGAGATTCTCGGTTTTCTCGCAACGTTCAAAAATAACAAAAAGCCGCTGGAAATAAGACTGCTATATTGATCATTAACGCGCTAACGAGCGTGATCATTGGTCATAATAATACGTAGATTGACTCGAAAGGAATCGACGGAGAACTTTAATCTCGTGTTTTTTACCGACAGGCACGACGATTCTTACGCTGTTGCAGGGAAGGGGGGGGGGAGCTCAGTTTGACTTACCTCAGTCCGAAGAACGGGAGACTACACTCACTGCCACACAGCCAAGCGAGCTACGGACGGTAACGGCCGCTGGCAGACATTTTGTGTAGCTCATATGTTACCGCGCGCGTGTGTGTGCGTATACGCGTATTTTTTCTTACGAGGTGACTAATAAAGAACGAAAAAAAAAACAACGTCGTTATAGATTTTCGTTATGTTTGAGTTTAGGTAGGACGCGTTGTCAAATCATTACCTCTCTCGCTCTCCCCTTCTCCTGGGGCCCCTTCTCGTCCCCTCCACTCTTTTCTCTTCGTCCCCGCGGGGCCACACGAATATCTTGCATTCACCGTCCACCCGGTGCCTCGTGAACGTACCTGTACGTTTTTAAACTTCGCGTGTGTGTGTGTGTGTGTGTGTGTTTGTATATATACACATATTTATGTACCTCGGGCACTTCCCGGCAGTCGAATTGTGCAAAAAAAAATCGCATTACGAGGAATTCGTTATTTCAACGACGCGAGAGTACTGGGATAAAGAAAAGGAAAAAAAAGAGTGTCGGGTAATATTGTGAATTCGTGAGAGTGAAAAATTTGGGTGTTCTTCGTTAAAAATTTTATCGCGTGTTTTTTTTCCGCGTTGCTAGTGCGCCTGCGCATCGATCCTGTTCGAATCTCGATAATACACGCTCTTGAAAGTATCCTCTCGTGTGCATTCTCTTTGTGTTATTCTCTCTCTCCCTCTCTCTCTCTCTCTCTCTCTCTCTCACGTAATAGATTTTTTTATACCACATTGTTGTTTTTTGTTTATCGCACCGGTATATGGAGTAAAAAATGTCTTCGACGCGAAAAGAGTTTTAACGGACGCTAGCGACGATTTTGTTCTGCGAGAAATTCCGTTTGGTCTCAAGTTCGATTGGAGGAAGAAAAATAAACGGAGATCGTGTTCTTTTTTTTTGTAACGGCTATCGGTAATTCTGGATACATTTTAGTATACGCGTCTGTATATTTTTGGTTTTTTTGTTTAAATCAGAGCGATAATTAAAATGTGCTTTAGCTTATTGTATTTTTTTCGCGTGTGCGGGTAAATTCGACATTTTTTTTTTCCTCGTAAGAGGCCGTTGAAAACGTAAAGTGGTGTGTGCCTTGTGATTGAGGCATTTTTTGCGTCGAAGTGGCGCAAGACGAAGAGGATAAAAGAAAAGAAAAAAAAGTTTCGAGTGTGTCGTCGAGAGTGAGAGGTATAGGATATACGGGTGATAAGTTGTGATTAGCAAAATCTGGATTACGCGGGCGACTCAAGGATTCTCAAGATTTCGCAAGTTGTACATAAAAAAGGTGAATATTCGTTGTATTTTTATTATTACTTTTTTTTTCGTAGCGAGATTGAGAGGTTAAGCCTAGACGCACGGGGCGGGGGGGTAATGATGGTCACATGATAATGAAGCTATTCTAGTCCAATCTGTCGCAAAAAAACGGCTTAATTTGCAAAAAATATGGCAATTTAGCTGATAGTGGTATTCGATAAAGGATTGTGTTCTGAGTGTAATGCCAGATTTGCGGGTTTCCCGGAGTGTCGGGGGCGCCACTATCGCGAGAAACGCGTTTGATCCGATATCTCGAGAACGGTGCATCTTAGAGAAAAAATTATGGAGACCTTTTTTCTTCCAAATTAAATTTCCTAACTTTTTTATAGAAAACTTTTTTTTCTTGCATCAATATTTTCCGAGTTATTTCGTCCAAAACGCACAAACTTTCCTATTTTTCTCCTTTTTTTGCCTTTATCTCCGTAACCATTCACTTTCATGGAATTTCACCTATCATAAAACTTATAGATCTTTAAATTATCCACATCTTTTGTCTGAAACTTTTTCTCCTACCAACAATAGTATTGAAGTTATTGCTCAGTTTATCGATCGATTCCCCATACAATCCGGACATTCCAAAATTTTCTTCCACAAAATGATCCATATTTGATTTTTATTCTTTACACGATATGTACCTTTAATGCCAAAGCGAATGCATAACTACATCGAGGCGATAAAAATTTAAACAAGCAACTATGATGAATAGTCTATGAAAATTCATTGCGAATATTGATGCATTTGTTCAATAATTTTTTAATAACAACAATGACTCATGATTTTGTACGAAATTTTAATTTTTCTTCGTGAATTTATAAATTTCGGACTGGGGGGGAGGTAGACACGAGAATATTGCAAATTTCCTTGAATCGGTCTTGCGATCTGGGATATTCGTGTACATACCTGGAGGGCTTTCGTCGACAATAAAACTTGTTTCGTGCTGTAAAATGAAAATCGAGACAACTTCGTGAGCTGAGAATATGAAAAGAGTGGTAAATTACTGGAGACGTCATTAACGAGAGAGGATAAGTCGTTTTTCGATATATAGTAAAGCGCGTCTCTATAGGTACAATGAAAAAAAAAACTCGTTAAGACTTATAACCATATAATTATAAATCCGATCATAGGATGAGAGACCAAATCCGATCTTTACAACCGCTGGCTATTATCCCATCGAAAGCCGATTATCCGAATATCAAAGCTGGCGAGAAAATTCATTGTCCACATTAGGGAAAATCATAAAAATAATGATATTAATAATAACAAAACTCCAAGTATAGTTTTAAAGGGACTCTTCAAGCGTCCCGTTTTTGTCAATGAGACAAAAAAAATTCATTAAAATTACACATTTAGATCGGATGAACTCTAAGATTTTAAATTTATTTTTAAGGTCAATAGTTAATTTTATCATTTCTCGATTAAAAATTTACTTTTCTCCGGCAATGATATTTTCATATATTTTAGTATAAGTAAGCTATGCTATTTTAAGACTTTTCACGATTTCCGGGCAAGAAAAAAAAAGAAAATTCACGCCACGTGCGTCGATTCGTCAGGAATTTCGGTCCATTTTTCCTGGAAATTTCGAGAGAACCTCGCTGAGAACATTGACCACTCGAAAATTCGATCACTCGGCTATTTTTTTTTTTTTTTTAATTACTCGATGTAATTTTAATATGAAATATTAAAATGAATCACGACTCCTCGGTGTAATTGTAATAAAAAGAAGAAAAAAAAACAGTTCACAATTATTTCGAGCAATCGTCAGAGGGAACAAAAATTTCAATCACTTCGAAGTAAAATTGTAAAAAGCAACAATAATTTAAATTACTTCGAGTAAATTGTACGATTGAATCCCTATTACACCTGATTTTCTCACCTTCAGCTTGAACACTGTGGGAATTCTTGGGTGCCCTTAGTCCCCGTTAGACACGATTTTCAAAGTTTAGCTTCGATTTGACTGGAGCGCTATATACAGTCTCCTTAAAAAAAAAATAGAGAAATAAAATTGAGCGGGAATTTTCGCAGTCTCTCTCGGGACTCACGAACGTCCCTGATGAAGATACGAAGAAGAAGAAGAAAAGTTTCGAGCCGGGATTCTCGCGAATCGCCGGCTCGACCTCGAGAGAACTCGTGGGTTCTTGGCGGATCGCGTAACCTTGAAAAACTCGCGCGAGTTCTCGGTGTGCTCTCTTGGGGCCGTATGATCCTGCCGGGGACTCTCGACGCCTCTCTCTCTCTCTCTCTATCTCTCTTCTTCTTTCTTTCTCTTTTATTCTTTCTCTCTCGCTCTCGCATACACAGAGGCAGGCAAACACGAGTTGGCGTTCGGTCCATGTAGTACCCGGGCAACCGCGGCGACGACGCCGGCCGCGCTTTTTTAAAAACACACTCTGGTAGAGGGCCTTTCCATGGCTCACGATACGAGGAATGCGTGCCGGCGGCGTGGGGCAACGACGATGTAGTATTCTCTTTCTTTCTGTAACGTTGCCGCCATCTTTCTCTCTCTCTCTCTCTCTCTCTCTCTCTCTCTCTCTCTCTCTCTCTCTCTCTCTCTCTCTCTCTCTCTCTCTCTCTCTCTCTCTCTTTCTCTCTTTCTCTTTCTCTCTCACGCTTTCGTTGTCCACGAAAGAGCATCAGCGACGAGAGATCCGAAGAAGCGTTGGCCACGCTTCTTCAAAGAAGCAACCATTATTTTCATCTTCTCCTGAGGTCAAGAGTACCCAAAAAAATCCATTATCCCCATTCCATTATTCATTATCAAAATAATGGGTAATTAATTAAATTCCATTATCCATTTAAAAAAAAAATGATTAATAGATTCAATTCCATTACTCATTACCGAAATAATGGATAGTGGATTCAATTCCAGATCGCTCATTACCAAAATAATGGATAATGGAATAAATTCCAATACCCATTATCAAAATAATGGATAATGGATTAAATTCCAATACCCCTTATCAAAATAATGGGTAATGGATAAAATTTCATCACCCATTACCAAAATAATGGCTGATGGATGAAATTCCATTACTCATTACCGAAACAATGGATAATGGATTCAATTCGATCGCCCATTTTACCAAAATAATGGGTAATGGATAAAGTTCCCCATTGCCCATTACCGAAATAATTGATAATGAATTAAATTCCTATACACTCATTATCAAAATAATGGGTAATGGATGAAATTCCGTTACTCATTACCGAAACAATGGATAATGGATAAAATTCAATTGCCCATTACGAAACTATATAATGGGTAATGAAAATTTCAGTAATGCATTACTCATTAGCATTAGAAAATGCATTGTTTACAACTTTAAGTTACATCGTATAAACCGACCGTGTTGTGCTTATCTTTGAAATTTCTTTGCCAAAAATCCCGCGAATTAACTGTTTTTTTTTTTTTTTTAATTCAATCCATCGAAAGGCTCACTTTCGTGAATTAATTTTGATTACTTAATGAATAACTTCTCCGGTATTTAAGTAGGTTCATTTTTTGAATTGAACTTTTGTGGCAAAATGTGGTCCTTTGGGAGGGCTTCAATGTTCGATGGTTCTGATCCTTGTATACTGTTGGACCTTCTTCAAGGTTGAAATAAAAAATTTGTGCTTCGCGAACTGCGACTTTCTCTCCGTTGAATCCAAATCGATAGCATCGATACAAACGAGTATATGTAGAACGACTGAGCAACAAGTATCATGTACCCCGGGAACGATAATGCAAACCGGAAGTTAACATTCCTGATACTCGGTCGATCGAAACTCACATTTTTCTCATTTTTTTTTTTTTTTGCGTCACGAGAGGCTCTCGCTCCTGCCATCCGGATTATTATTATGGACACAATGAGAAATCTCAGTTATACGTGCGCGTATGTAATAAATAATAATTACGCTTTTCCGTTCCAAATCGTGTGTGTGTGTGTGTGTGTGTTTGTAAAACGTTGCTGTATCAGCGAACCGGGGACTCTCGTGTAAAACTCGATGCCACTCATTATGAAGGGAAAATTACATCGATTAAGCTCTCGCTTGATTCGAGTGGCAACGAGACTTTTTCATTCTTTCGCTCGTATTGGCTAACGATTCAAGCGGATGTGAAAAATTCAGAATTTTCGATATGAAATCGAGGAAACAAGTTGTGAGGGTTCTCTTCTAAATACGCACACTTGAAAAAAATTTCCGCGATGTTTAATAGTAAAAATAAGGGAGATAAAAATATTTTTGGTCTCTACAAATTATATGCAAATTATATGACCTTTTTAGGTCATTGACCTTTCGGATAAACAAAAATAATTATTGTCAAAAGTAATTTATCCTTGCGTCACGTTTTTTCACGATTTATTTCGTTTAAGCATTTAATTGATGAACTTATAATTATGATAGTGAAGCTGCGAGGGCAATTAAAGTTTCGTTGGCGATATATATATTCGATTTTGTTGTATTTTTATGAAAATTCGCGATATGAAAATCTGGATGAGCCCGAAAATCGAAATTTCCGTAAAAATTATTCAAAATCCCATTTTTTAATTTGCACTTTCGAGGAACGAATTTTCGATTTTTTCGGGGTTGCCCAGAAGAATAAAAAAAAAAATTTTACCGCATGTACCTACACACATCTGTGTGAAATATTGAAATTGAATTTTTCCTAAGCGTGAACGCCAAGTTCTAGCGCTGGTTAATTTAATTACATGGCCCGAATATCATTTTTATTGTGAGAACGGAAAAAAAGGAAAAAAAAAAAAAAAAAAAAATAGAGCGTGCGGCAACGTGACGAGAATTCTGAACCGAGACATGGTTCGTTCGATCGTAGTTCGACCCTTTCAGCAAATAGAACTTAAAAAAAAAATTCACGTGCATCCCACGTAAAGTGAATTTAGTCGAAGGTCTCCCGGTCTTTTCTTTTTTTTTTTTTTCATCGGGAAGCGCAATTCATACGCTTTTATTTTTAAACTCAAATTGAATTGAACACAATTTATTCCAATAAATGGAAACTTTTTTCAATTTGAGGACGCAGGCTAGACGCTTTTTTTCGTTCACGTGGGCGATATAAAAAAAAATCGTAACGTAGCTCCCAAAATGAGCGATGGTGTCGGTAATGCTTGAGAAATCTTACACAGTGGAAAACATTCAGATTCGTATATGAAAGAAGAAATTCTAGGGACGATATGCATTTTTTTTTAAGGGATAACACCACTGATCGAAAAAAAGGCCTAACTTTGACGATTTATTTCGGGAGTATGGAAAAAGGAATAGGATTTCTTTTCAGAGGGTTTATTCAACACATATCGAAGTATGAAAAAAAAAAAAATTTATTATCATTTGATGCAAAATGACCGCGACAGAGCCGATCTTTGAAATCGCATTTTTTTAAAACCCCTTCACGGGAGGACGGATTTCTCGTAAAGTATGAGACTTGGAACAAAAGACCAAATTTTTAAATAATCTATATACTTTTGCCTATGGGACAACTGGGGGGTTTTTTATTTAAATCAAATTTTGTAGAAATGGCGCACTTTTGTAAAAACGAATCGATTTTTGGCCAAAACATGAGCAGTAAATTGTTTATAAAAAAAAAGTTTACATTAAATAAAACAAAAAAGGCTACGTACTCCCATAGAGAATATAACTGTGAAGCTACTATCGAAATTTCAAATCAATCCATGCAACGGTGCTTAAGTAATCCGTCCTGCCAGTTTGAAAAAAATTGTTTCGAGAAAAATGCGTTTAAAGTTTTACGAGCACTTCGCCGCGTGAGTGATTAATCGTGCTCAGCGCGCACTCCGCGAGGCGCTGTGGCGAAATCGAGAATTGAACTTAAAAAATTTTTTCTTTCACTATATAGGACCAACTGGATATTGTTTTTATGACCCTAAAATATTGTTTAAGGCAAAAAAAAACATCGAATCTTCCAAAATCCTAGAGTGGTGTTACCCCTTAAATCGAACAACGCGATACATGACATCATTTTTTTTAATAAATCGATCTGAGTTTTTTTTTACATACAAACAATCAAGGAAAATTTATCGGAAAAATTGTGTAATAAAATAAAAGATCAGATATTACAATTTAGGAAAATGATTAATAATTTTTCGGAATATTTAGCCGAAACAATGTTTTTTTTTAAATTCGTAATTAATAACTTTTCAATTATTATCGTCGATGAAACTCCTCGGTTGTCTTCGATGTCATTGATTTGTTTTTCTTTTTTTTGAATTTTCAACTCATCGGTATTTACAACGATTCACAATGACCTTTCCTTTAACGTGAATCTTATAAGTACGTAACATCCTTGACAGCATTTCGAACAATCTTTTATCCGGACAATATACATTCTCACTTGACTGAGATCACTAATTCTTATTTCATATCCATATTTTTCGGAGTAATCGTACACACTTTTAACGCTGATCTCAACTCAATTGTTTGCGCCAGTTTTTTTTTTGTTTCTCGTCTTTGAATTTCCGAATTTGTGTATTCGTTCTCGCGAGTGTACAGTGGTCACCTCATACTCGGCCAAATAATACAAAACATCGGCAGAGTCGAAAAAAGAAACAAACATTTTTGGGGTTGAAGGTTTTTGGGTCAGGATCGAATGCCCTGTACACGGTGGACGCATTTGATATTTAATATATCATGCAGTTATTTGTGTGCGTCAGGGGGTTCGGTGCTTTGGTGTGGACAGGCCGCAGGCTAGATTCATAGGGGACATATGGATCATATATATAGTGGCGACTAATTAAGGTGACGCGAAATGCTCTGGATCGAGTACCCCAACCGCGAATTAACCGCGAGCGTTAACGAACTTGCAATATCATAGTCACGCAAGAGAGAGAGAGAGAGAGAGAGAGAGAGAGAGAGAGAGAGAGAGAGAGAGAGAGAGAGAGAGAGAGAAAGAGCGAGAGAGAGAGAGAGAGAGAGTGCGGAGGAGTAACCCATAAATTTGTTGCTGCTGGTCCTCCATATATATACACAGGGAAAAAAAGAGCCCGCGAGCAGAGATATTATTAGGCAATATATGAAATATGCTCGTCACACTCGTGCGCAACACACGTGGTCAGCGAATAATTATACCGTAGCGTTAATTGCTGGGGTACGAGGATGCATTAATATATCTCATACCTTCGCGGATAATGGATCAAACCTCGATGAACATAGTCAGTGTTTCAGGGCAGAATTCACGTTGAATTCCCAATACGAAATTATGCACGGATTAATATACTCGATATACAGTATATACTCTCCTGCAATTTTCCACGTCTCCCCCTAATGGCAAAGTGGAGTCAAATGAAAAATACTCTTCGAGTTGTGCCCCCCTCCCCTCACTACTGGCTCCCGATGACCGAGCGAATCAGAGATACGAAATGATCGTAATTATGTATCATTGTCAAATAACGCAAAAATTACCGTCACGTGACGGTCATTACATTTATTTTAAATCGGAACATGTAAATTGATCGTCACACATTTTCACAGCTGCGGTCACAAATATAAAGTCACACAGTTATACGAAAAGCGTGAAAATGGGAAATTTGCACATTGCTTCCTCATTGTAAAGTTAACTCTACCGAGGTTATTAATGCGGAGATGGCTTTCGTAATTTTGGCTTCCTCATAGAGAAAGCTTTGTAATGAGCAAGCAAAGTGTTCAAGTTTCCAATTTCCACGCTGGTTTCTTCTAAACTCGATTTTTTTCTTCCGAAATTTAAATATCCTGTCTTCCGTCGTACCTATATGTAATTTTTTTTTTTTTGGCTCTGATAATCTCAAATCTGCGACAATTACAGTAATCACAGATATTTATGGAAAATTTCGAAATTTTATGAAATCCGAACCCCTCAAGCAATTCTTCGCGCCAAATTCAAAATCAAACGTTCTTGTCCCATCGTGAATTTGCATAAGAAGTTTTGGATAAATAACCTCAAATTTACAAACGCTAGAGCGATCTCAGACGTTTTTCGAAAATTTCAAAATTTTATGAAATCTTAACCTCTCTTGAGCGATTCTTGGCCAAATTCAAAATCAAACATTCTTGTCTTTTAGTCTATTTATGTAAAATGTTTTCGGTAAATATCCCTTAAATTTATCAAAGTTAGGATCACGAACCTTTTTTTTTTAAATTCAAAATGATCTAAAATCGGACACCAGTGAAAATTTTTTTTGAAAATTTTAGCAAACAAGAGGGGTTCCATGTTTTAGTAGCGTGCAAAGTTTAAGCGTGGTAGCTCAAGCAGTTGAAGAGATATTGCAATTTCAATTTTTCGAATGCCTGCTGCACAGACACACACGCACACACACACACACAAACATTTTATTCAGTGTGTTTTCTCGATTTTGGCACATTCTGAACACATTGGCGTCAAAACCTCGATTTTTTTTTTCACGAAAACAAAGCTTTCTCCATGAGGAAGGAAAAATGACGGTCATTTGTTTTATCGGTCGTGTTCTCTTGTCATTTTGATTTGCAATGGATCAGTTTGAAATAATTCAGATTTACGATGCGATCAGCTTGTGCACGTGTATTGCAGTAACAGTAATAATCATGATTTTAACATGTTTCGTAGTAATTATATTTTGTATGCACACTGTACAGATCCTCCTGCGCATTATAGTAACAATAATGTGCACATTATAACAAACATATTTAGTATTCATGGCACTTCGTCCATGTTTTACAGTAGCATCTTCTAATCGGTCGCTTATCAAAACATTTACTCGAATAAAAAGAAAAAAAGACGTTGCCCTGGCAGAGGTGGCGCTTTCGTGAACAATTGGCCATTTTTTCAACGGTCAAATGACGATCACAGGTCTAAAAAATGATCGGTCACGAATTGAGCTCGCATCTATACACGCGGGGAATCGATATATCTGTACATGTAACTCTTATATGAAAACGGTCGAGGAGTGGGGGTAGGTTGATGAGAGCGCGCTCTGCCGGGAGAATTTGATGAACCGCGAGATAAAAAATCTCGGGAGTCTACTGTACTCTATATTTTCCCATTTGCGAATTCCCTTTGATCCGTATATAATTCTGTCTAGCTCACGAGCGAATTTCTCTTACGAATCGTAATTTCATTTTCCCAATGAGAAATCATAATTACCCCGTGACAATTTCAATTAAATTAAATTAAATTAAATTAAATTAAATTAAATTAAAATGTGGTTGTCGCTTTTCCAGGATACCCTTCAAAAATGACGTATTTTGTTAAAAAAAATCGTTATCAAGCACGTGTATCCGAATACACGTGCATGTCTTGTACTCACACGCGTTACACAACGAAACTCCACATTGTTTACATTGTTTGTCAATGATGTTAAAGTTTGCATCGTTGGAGTGCAACGAGAAAACAAGTTTTAAAACAAATAATTTTCAAGCTTTTATTGCACATTTAGGCTCCGCGTTCCCTAAAAAGATCCCAAATTACGTTTTCATAGTTTTCGACTTCGCGAGGGACCACCCTTACGGGGGGTTGAATTCTCGAAAAAAAATCGTATCTCGTGCTGCACAGATTAGGTCCCCATTTTTTTATCGTCGTTACGGGCTCTGGAACTTTGAAAGAGACCACAAAAAAAGTTTGAGCGATTTTAATTATCAGGGACCCACCCTTACGAGCGGATAAATTTTCGAAATAATCGTATCTCGTGCTGCACAGATTAGGTCCCCGCGTTTTTTTATTTATCGTCGTTATAAGCTCTGGGACTTTAAAAGAGACCCGAAAAAAAGTTTGAGCCATTTTGTTTGTTACTCACTTTAGTGAGGATGGGAAAAAGTTTATTTTTTTTTTAATTTTTCGAATTCCAAATGGGTTTTAGTATATTTTTAAGGGGGTCCCATTCGAGTAAATGTCAAACTGCTGTTGGTCTAAAAATAAACCCCGGAAGGTCTGAACACTTCAATGTTCTTTCTAAAATGATCGTTATAAGTTTTAATTTCACTCCGCGATATGAATATCATTTTTTCGAAGTTTCATTTATTAAATAATTTTTTTTTTTTCTTTATCGAATCAACGCATCTCGAGACCATAATCCCAAATTTGCAGCTCTCGAAATATGAAAAATAAAAAAATTTATTATTTTTCAAAAGCAAAATTTGATTAAAAACAATTTATATTTTTTTTTTCCATTGAAAATAATACAAAAAAAGATTGCTTTTTTTTTTAATAATTGAAATATATATTTTTCGATATTTGAACTTAATATCGGAGAATTGTTTTTCAGAATTTTTGCAAAAAAATATTGACATCCGTTTTTTGGATTGTTTGAAATGTGCTGATTGTTCGTTGACAGGTGGATCAACGGATCGAGATGGCATGAGGGAGGGCTCCGGCAGCGTTGCCGAGGTGGTGAGTCAGATTTTCGTTTTTTTTTTTTGCTTTTCTTCTTTCTTTCTTTCTTTCTTTTTCTAAATTTATCGTCAAATTTAGTTGGTACTCTCGTGTTATTGACACCTTCACCGGTGTAACACTACACCGGTAGCATATTTTGTTTCTTCCGATCGATACGTGCACGCACGATACGTCGCTTATCAGAGGCTATGTTGCTTTTCGTCGACGCACGTGTCAGCCTCAACTCTCGTGTTAAAGGGGGTGTTAATATTATATCACGATCGTATCACTGACAGAGCAAGCAGAAGAATCCTCATCGACAGTAATAATGATAAGATACATTTTTTTTAAATATTAAAATATCAACAACGATACGTCGCGATAACGAAGTAAGTGAGCCTTATCCTTATCAGGAGTTCACTGGACTCTCTGATAAAAAATTCCCTCTGGGTGAATTTCTCACTCTCCCCTTATTTTTTTTTTTTACATCCAGACACCCGAAAATCCCAGTATAGAGGGATACGCAACGGAGGTTCGGGTGAGAGGGTGAGAGGGGCGGGGGGTTAAAGCCGTGTAAATATGAGCCCTGTTACAAGTATCACGAAGGGATATACACGGGGATAAAAATTGTATCGCGAGAGAACTATAGTACAGCATGAAGTGTGTTCTCGTGACGGAGGAAGTGAGGAAAAAACAAAACGGAAATTCACAGCTCGAGGGGAAACGTTTTTTTTTTTTTTCTTTTATCTCAGGGGGAGACTTTTCCTTACAGTCGGAGCTCGATTTCGGGGTCGACATTTTTTTAATTTCGGATCTTCAGACGCATTTTTGGCAAATCGGGTTTACCTGGCTCAATTCGAAAGATTCACCAGAAATCCAATGAAGATTTATTTTACCAAAATTTTCGTTAACCCTGGAACCGAAGACTTTTTTCATTGTGGCATCCGCGGCATATATTTAACAACCTTCGATATTACAAAAAAATCTGAAAAAAAACACAAGTGTTCTCTGAGCTTTCAACTATAAGTTTAATCGTTAATAATATTATAAAATTAATTTTGGAATTGTTAATTTAATCGTTGAAAAATAAAATGCAAGAAATACATCGTAATGTTGAAAAATTCAGAATTTTTGTCAAGTAACTTTTTTCAAAAAATCCTTCGAGGTATTTTTACTTGAGCTGATGTACTTTCAAAAAAAAAAATATGGGAGGCTTCGGGAATTAAAAGAGGGTATCTGTTTTAAGGGTTGAAAGGATACCCTTATTGTTGAAATGCCGGGGACACGCGAACGACCCATGTCTTCGGTTCCAGGGTTAAAATAAAATAGGACTCTGAATGAAAAATGATTATTTTATCGAACGAAAATCAATCGTTTGGTTAAAAGAAATTGGGTTTCACTATACCGAGTATATTTCGAACTAAAATGAATTTTTTTCCAGTCAAATACAAGTTTTTAAATAACCCAAACAAATTTTCTTCCCCTCCCCCGTCAATTAAAAAAAAAACCTTACGTCCTATCTGCTCGTGTATAAATCGAAATTAAAGCGCCCTTTGATAAATTGGCACCATTCAATTTTTTTTTTTCACGTTGATGAGACATCAAATAATGAGCGAAATACAGGTTTTATCAGCTCAATTAAACTCGCCGAGGATGCAAAAAAATTATTTTTCTTGAAATTTTTTTTCCCATTTCCGAATAAGATTTTTCATCTAAATCGTGTCCATCTATGCACGCGAGACACTGATATTCAGGGGGTAATTTTTCTCCAATATTTTTGAGATCGATCTCGATAGACGCGGATGTCTTGCAGGATAAATCCCCAAGAAGCAAAAAGTCGCGTATAGTGCGGAGAAAATGTGTCCGTGGAACAGTGTTTCAGGTTTGAGAGATATTTTCCTTTTTTGCAAATCGAAACTTCGCATGGAATTCGAAACTCTTGCGCCATTTTTTACATTCGTGTCTGTGGCCGAGCTTATATAGCGTTAAAGAGCTCGGTTTACGGAATCAAAAAAATGTGTATGTGCTATACGCATTAAAGTGCATTTATATATATATGTGTGTGTGTGTGTGTGTATAACACTCGCACTTGTTTCCTGAAGTGGCTATATACACGCGAGAAGTATTTTCGAAAGCCTCGGGGGCCTCGTTCTGCGAGTAAGATCCACCGTCGTTTTCTACGTCGTTCAGCATATCGCACATGTGCAAATGTATGTGCATATATATATATACACATACACGCATATATATATATATATATATATATATATATATGTATATATATGTACTAACGCGTTGGGTCGTGCCCGCGAGATCCGCGAAGTAGGCTACCGGGTTAATACCTGGTCTGTAGGCTGCTACTCCCTCCTGATATACCGCTTATATATATCGCATATCGTATAATAAACCCAAACCTACATATAAATATATATACGAGTTCAGACGACAGAAATCATAGTGGGAGAAAACGGCCAAAATGAAATTTCAGAACAAAATTTAATAGTTCTATAGGTTGCATTATACTTATCGTACATAAGATTCACCTCAATCGTTAATGTATATATTGTATCCAAATCATCGATTCAATCACTCTCAAAAATTTCATTGAAAAAATCATGAAAATAATACTGGTTTACTAGAGCACTTTCTTTGAGAATGAATTGTACTCACTATCTAACCTCTCCATCTTAACCACGGAATACATATTGAAAAGTTGGATTAACCCAATTTTTCACGACACCATTTCAACCCTCGAAATCTTCGAAGAATTTTACGCTTTTTTTTTTGTTCCCATACGCATCTTATAAATAATAATAGAACTGAACGGAAAAGCGATAGCACATAGCTACTTTTTCATTAGAAGTCCATGTTAGGTCTGTTGAATTTGGATCTTAAGTGTTATTTAAGTTATAGCAGAGAATCCTTGACTTTTCATAGGCACGATCCACTGTAGATTTTTCGTAGGATACAATCGAATTTGGAGGAAAGTATGTTGCGCCTTGAACGATAACGGCGATTCAATGTATAGCTTGCTGATAAAAATTCGAGATGTCTCGTATGCCGTAAAATCTGTTGTTCATCAGTCATTCTAGCCGAAAAAGTGGGTTCATAATGCAATCTTCTACAGAATTGATTTTGCTTTTGGAAAAGGTTCAGGGGTGTCCCCTGAGTGTAAATTTAAGTTAGCGATACGCGGTGGGTCGAGCATCAGTCGGCCATCTTGGAAAACACGTTTTCTCAAATATCTCGTGAACCGTGCATCGCAAGGCAAAAATAATAGAGATATTTTTTGTAGATAATGAATTACTCTACAACTTTTATTGAAAACTTTTCCCTGTACAGTGCATGGTTTTTGATTTATAGTACGGCGAACGTTTCCGAACATCACCATTTTTACTGTTATACATCAACCGTTAACGATTTAGCAATAACCATGCTTGGAAAAGTTTGCTGAGCTATAAATCAAAAACCATGCACTGTACAGGAAAAAGTTTACAATAAAAGTTGTAGAGAATTTTATTAGCTACAAAAAAAGTATCAACTATTTTTGTCGTACGATGCACGGTTCATGAGATATTTGATAAAACGTGTTTTCCAAGATGGTGGCTTAAAAGCTCGACCTTCCGCGTCCCGCCAACTTGAATTTACACTCAAGGGACAACCCTGAACCTTTCCAAAGAGCAAAATCAATTCTGCAGAAGATTGCAGAAAAACTGGCCAGAATGACTGGACTATAGTGGGTCTGATTGAAGTAGAAATGCAATTGAAAGTTTAGATGTTTAAGAGGATTTTCATATGATAGTTTTAACGGTATTCAGCACGCATGATGTTGAAAGTTTTCCTTTTAATTACGTCTAGAGCTTACGTATATATATATTGTGACTAGTTATATAGCTACCAACTATTGTACATGTCTACAATACATATAATCCGGTCGGTAACTCTCGGGTAGCCGCGATCAGCTTTCAACTTCCGGTAGAAGTTCGACTCGGTTCGCGACCGAGCCACAGTAGTGTATATAGTTTGCCGCTACATGGAAACCGGAAGGGGGTTTTCTCGCGGTCGATACTACTTATGTATATAGAGTACTATTATATACCAGTATATATTATATATGTATCAAAGACTATTCCTTTCATTTTGCAATCATAAGCGTCCGAGAGCCCCAAAGCTTTCTCGACACTCTTGACACCCACGATATAATGATTTTTTCATGTTCCATGCTTTTTTACCTTTCGAAAAATGTTTTTAATTGACGGCAACACAGCTCATTTGTATCGACGTTATACTCGCTCAACCCCTAGAATTAAACTCGCAATTTTTCCACCTTTGTCTACCCAGAAATGCCTGTATATCTTTGACACTTTAACGCGTACTCTTCTGTCTGTATATCCGGACGGAGAAACATTTAAGGCTTATGAGTCTAATGAACGGTGAGCTGGTTTGAAAGAAGAGTCGTCAAATGGAGGGTCTTGAATGGCTGCGAGACTCGGGCAGATAAGCAAATGCGTCTTTAATGATATATGCCCCGAATATGCCCTATACCCCGCATCCAATTTTTCATCACTCTCAATACATCTTCTTTCACTTTTCCTCATCACGAAATTCGATAACCCGCATGCATCAGCGTGCTCATGCATTACCGTGACGAAAAAATTCTCACCAGATAAAGTTCGATTTATTATTCATGATAAACGGGCGAGAGGGCATAGTGAAAAAAAAAAAAACGAAAAACAAAATTGGCGGGAGGAAGGTAGTGACGAAAGAAAAATTGCAAATGATCGGATGAAGGTTCGAGCGAAAAAAAGTTCTGAAATTTTTCTTTCACTCGTCGACAATGTCGGCGCGGAAAATAGAGTAAAAGACCCGCAAGGTGATAAAGAGCGAGAGAGAAATTCTCAAAAAATGTCGCAAACCTGCGAAAGTTTCAATCCTCTCGTAGCTCTCTCTCTCTCTCTCTCTCTCTCTCTCTCTCTCTCTCTCTCTCTCTCTCTCTCTCTCTCTCTCTCTCTCTCTCTCTCTCTCTCCCTTTACTAACTCGAGATTCGAATTCGCGATGAAAGCTCCGCAGGTGGCCCCCGAGGCTACTTGAGTTCCGGGTTAAGACATATATATGTATTTATATATAAATACATGTATGGAGGAAGAGTGACTGTTCCTAGGCTAAGTATGGATCTTCGGATTTGAGATATGCATACATGGAAGATCCTGGTGTGTTGCCTCCGGAGGTCGATGAAACCGAGGAGACATTATAACGAGTAGCTGAATGAAGAATAATCCAAGCGAGAACTAAAAAAGTAACACGGTTAGACCGAATTCACTTGCAAACCACACGATCTATCGAATCATTTCGTCCAGTTTTCATGAGACGTTTTTAGTAAAGTTATCCACACGTGATATGTAATTGAACAAACAATGACTTGACTGAACACTGCGATTAACTAAGTCGCAAAGTTTGGGTTATATCTCGTGTGCCATTTTGTGGGACATTTATTTCATGTTCGGTTAACTCGAGAGCAGTGAAACTTTGGTAAACGGTGCTGATCACTTTAGCTGAAACATCGAGGCTACTGCGACTAAGTTACAAACTCAAACTTCCTTATAGAGATTGTTCAACTGGATCAAGCATTTGATTATCAAATCTCCATTGAATTTCAGCAGAAATTCTCGAGAATTTTCGAGTGCGGAACAATCAGGAATGGATTCCATATGATCGAATAATTATTAACGTCTAACTATGTTTCGATCGATCAGGAATGACTTAGGACATTTTTTTTTCCTACTGAAAATTAATATCTTTCCAGCTTTCCTTGAAGTTCAGTTCCTTGTAGAATTAATCTCTCCAGAGTTGTTCACTCCAATCAAACATATATCTGGTTCAATACAGTGGAAAAAGTTTGTTCTTCAAGATTCAGTTTTTTGCATATTGTGTCATTGGCCCAGAACGTGCCCGATGCTTTTTCTCTCGTTTTCTCTCGTGTCTTGAAAGCGTTCGTTGTATTCTCCGAGAGGGTTCACGAGGGTCTCGTAATGATAGCGATGGAATGTAGTCGCGCGCATATATTGAGAAGGAGATACTTCGAGTGATTCGAAAAGTAAAATGAAAATAAATATAAAAAAAAGATTCTCCGCGAGTGTAAGAAGTGGTTTTTTGGTGACTGACGATCACCAGACCTGACCTGCCTCCTATATTCTTGTTGGCTGTTTTTCGTTTTTTTTTTCTTCTTTTTCCCCCTCGTTTATTTCTTGTACTCTCAAGCCAGTGTGACACAGACCCTGGATTGTGTCTTTGGTCTCGTGTCTGCCGCTTGGACATACTTATTCTCATGTATATATATATATATATATAGTGGTTCGAGGAAAAGCCTCGAATCTTGTAATCTTGGTCCATTTATCCATAGAAACCAAGAGATCCGGCACTTTGCCCATACGCTCGTAAGATATTCTCTCTCTCTTTCTCTCTCGCTCTCTTGGTTGTGTCTGCCACTCGTTCCAAGATGAGACGAAACCGACCGACAAATGTTAAGGAACTCGTGAAGAGGATTTTCTTCCTCTTCACTATATGTAACTGACCTGACCCGCGTCCCAGCTTCTTTCTTGTGCAATGCATATTATCGAAGACTCGAATTCGGAAATAAAATTTTCAATACAAACAAGTAATAAACATTTATAAAAAAAAGTGTCGTTTATCATTGCGACTATATAATTGTTAAAAGATAAAAATCATGTCAAATATATTATATATTAATAAATAATAATAATAATAATAATAATAATAATAATAATAATAATAATAATAATAATAATAATAATAATAATAATAATGACCACAAACGATTGTATTTTAATATTATTATTATTATTATTATTATAAACTTTCATTTTTGTCAAAAAAGTATTTGGCATAGATGGTTGTTCGATAACTGTTTTTTTTTTTTTCGTTTCCTTATTGCACACGTTGCTCAGTCACCCAATCACTTATCCGTTTAAGGAGGTTCTTAACCCAGAGAAAAACGGTAAGAACCATTATAAAATTTGAGGCGAGGTTTGGGCTGGTACTAGGAATACACCGTAATTATTTCAGATTTTTTGACCACGTAGTAGAGGAGAAAAAAAAACATTGAATATGCCGCTTATAGTGGGCTCTTATGAGAGAAGTATTCGAAGCTATGATTGGAGATTATTTTAGGAGAGAAAAAACGGGTAACATTTCCCCGAGGAACCGCTTAAACGACAGATTCGACCTTCATAGATATAATTTGCCCATGAAGAAAGTTTTTCGCCGTGCCGATTGTGAAACATAACTTGTAACAGGAATTGAGCGGGAGTAATGGCAAATTAATAAAATGAAAACGTATTTGGTGAAACAAATGCCAAACGCAACCTGACCCGCACGTCGCCCGCGCCTCGCCATCACGTTCCCCTTCCCGCACTCAATTGATGTTAAAGTAGTCCGGCCGTCGTATGACTGTAGTCAAGTTGGCAACTCATTTATATCGATTAAATTTACGTCTAAATTATTAATAAAATTAATGAACACTTACATTGATAATATTTTTATCACATAAATGTCATGAAATGCTTTAAAAATATCGTCAAAGATAAAGTTTATACTTTAACTTGACTAGTTAAGTGATTGAGTCCGCCATGATTGTCCAATGTTCGGGTAAAGTCGGCTCGCTGCCCCTCTCACCCCTCCGCCCCCCGTGCCGTGCCGGTGACATATTACACATAACCTAGCTGCGACATTTGTATAACGCGAAAGAAAAGTTATGAAGTAATGGCACCGAGAAAAAGAAATGGTCAGTTCGTTAAAAAAAGCGAAGCTATTCGACGAATTAAAGCGCGTGAGTTAATCTCAAAAATAAATTTAAAAAAATCTATAAAACTCGACCAAAAAGTGAAAATAAACGTAAACAACACTGGTCGAAGAATTGTGGATACAGCTTTTTATGGTTAAAAAATTGATAATTCAAAAGATTATACATGAAAATTCATTGGTAAAATTTAGTTTATTCGTGATAAAAAAAAATAAATGTTATTCACTTTTAAAGTTTTTCGAGAATTTAAAATTCCCGCGATTACCGACTCTG
This sequence comes from Rhorus exstirpatorius, assembly GCA_963564615.1. Lineage (NCBI taxonomy): Eukaryota > Metazoa > Arthropoda > Insecta > Hymenoptera > Ichneumonidae > Rhorus > Rhorus exstirpatorius. Next base: position 15,026,809 of record OY751313.1, on the reverse strand, counting down.
CCCGAAGCTTCAATCAGCTGTTCCAGCAGTGCAACGTAAATGTCTGCCATCCGCTTCCGACACGTCGAAAACAAAAGTTCTTTTATGTTTTCTTTTTGAAAAGCAGCGTAAGATCATGTTTTTTTGAAATAAACAGAATCTGCGATAAATTTCATTTATGGTGGAAACTTTTCTGAGGCTCAACCACCGATTACTTTTTTTACAATTAACATTATTGTGAGTTCTTCCATAAGGTACTGTGTTAAAAATCAAAATTAAAAAATGAAATAATTCAAAATTTTGCCCCGCAAGAGCCCCCCAAAATGTGCTTATTGTAATCAGGGGACTTTTAACTGTTATTCACCGCAAAAATTGATGGACATTTACCGTACTTGCTCAAACAGCCGAACTACTTTAAGAACCTCCATAATTTTCGATATAATGCGCCATTAAACTTTCATCGGGCCACTTTTGCTCGATTCCTCTGCCTATGTTTTATTCAATGTATCATTGAATTTCGAAAAATAGTGATCCAAATTTGCACCAACTTCTCTGCATATTATATCGTATGTAAAACGTGTGTCCGTGGGTACATCGAGTTTCGCGACCGTGAATACCTCGCGCTCGTAGCCTTTTCGCGTATGTGCTGCTTGCTCTGAGCTGGCTTTTGCATGTAAACATATATATATACGTGAATGTATAGCACTCTACGAGATACGCGAGATGCTGGGTTGCGTCTCTCTCTCTCTCTCTCTCCTCTTTCTCTGTCTTTCTGTTGCACGTAATGCACTCGTGTCACGTTCCATAATGTTGGAGCATAGAAGTGTATAATAGTCCGCGAGGACTCCCGACCACTGATACTCAGTCGAGATTAAGCGCTAGGAAACCGTGGCGAGCATAGACACAAGCGCGGTCCAGCAGATATTACGAGAGAGAGAGAGAAAGAGAAAGAGAGAGAGAGAGAGAGAGAGAGAGAGAGAGAGAGAGAGAGAGAGAGAGAGAGAGAGAGAAGGAAACTGAACTATCAACGTTGCATATGTTATCCCAATCGTGTTTTATGGGACTATAGACAATAGAAGATTGTTTTACAATTGTAAAATTTCAAAATTCCTCGCATAATGAATTTTAACAATATAATTGTTCACACAGGCAATATTAACACTGAAATTCCCTATATGATGAATCCCAACGCTCACATTTTCTATCGAGAGAATTTAAAAAGGTTCCGCTTGTACTTTGAGAGGGACGCGCGTGTCAGAGGGGTAGGGTTTGAGCGCAGTATTGCCAATCTAATATTGTTACGAACGAGAACTTTTCCAGGACTGAAAAAAGTGAAATTAATCGTAGTTGCTGCTCTCAAGTAGACAAAAAAGTTATTGTTCTGCTAATTAAGCGTTGGAGAAGCAACGAAATTGAGAAATTCCACTTAATTTTTAATTCATTTGCGATACATATCTCGGGGCTTGACACTCGACAACGTTGTACAAGGGTTGATGTCACGAGTCCCTATGGATTTCAATGATCTCTTTTTTTAAATTTAGGTTCCAGCAGAATCTTCTGAAGCAACTTTCAGTGCTTTGAATACCGTACAACGTTGCTAACAGCAATAAAATTGCCATGAAATCCCAGATAGGGATGTCCCAGTATAGGGAAATCTCAAAAATTTCCAAGACACTCCTTCGAATGCTGCTAAATTACCAAGACACTAATTTCCTGGATTGCGTGCTAAAAAAAAAAATAAACATCAGAGTTGGGAAATTAAATTTCCATTTAATCGTTCGCTAATTGAATAAATGATTATAATGATTATTTTATTATAATTGATCAATTATCAATAACATTTCTTGACTAATTATTGAAAATTCGCGTAGTTCAAAGGATAAAAATAATAAAGAGACCCTCTCGTGAACGATGAATATTGTTTTTCTTTTTTTTTTTTTAATTTATTTTCATTTACCCGATCTGTGTGAACGGGTTATTGGAGAAATAAACGATGCAGTACTCGATGCTCCCCTCCCCGACCACTCGAATGTACAAAATAACGAGACACACAATGCATGGGGACATTCGCGGCTAATCCAGCAATCGAATTTGTTTGAAAATTTTTCGCGACTTGTCCCAAGTCTCATTGACATGGCGATGAATCAATTCCAGATAATTCACAAAAAAAAACTTGAATTTCATCTCAACATAAAGTACAATTTAATGAAAGTTTTTTTTCACAATTTTTTTTATCTCTAAAATTCACGTTTGAAAAATTTCAAATTAATTCATGGACATTTCGTTGACCGTTTGAGTTCGAAAAAAAATTTCGTTATTAAAAATTGAGTCGCTGATTCGTCGAGGAATGTCTCGTTACGGTTATAAAATCTTTATCGGTCTTTATATCGTTTTTCGAGAGATGACGACCAACGATTGGCATCGCCAACGAGAATACAGTGCTTAAGGGTTGATAGCGCTCATATTAGCGGGCAAATTCGCGAACGAGCGCGAGAGACACGAAATATGCATCGGTGGAAATTATTCGCATGGATTTTAATATGCGCCAAAAAGCTCGATAATGCGCTCTCGCGGTTCTCGCGCGATAATAAACGCCCGCCACATGTATACACATACATATACAGTTTCGATATCTCCGGTGACCAGCAGGTATACGTACGTTAACCCGTTCATGAATCCGACGATAATGTTGAGCTCTCTTCTCATATGTATATACGCGCAAATGTGCAATCGGCCGCTTATGCACGCGCAGCTTGATAACCATAATGGAGATCGCTGGACACACGAGATTTTAGGGACAAAGGAGAGAGAGAGAGAGAGAGAGAGAGAGAGAGAGGGGAGATTGTTTCAGGGAATTTGGTAGCAATGAAAATATTTCTTTTATGCAATTAGATATTTTCCTACCCAATCTTAAACACTATTGTTATTTAAAAGAGAGAGAAAGATTTTCCGTATTATTTTTCTAAATTTATTGTACTTTTAATAATACGTCGGTACAGCGAGGGAAACAAATGTGTTCACAATAAAATTACAGCGTTTTCAATCCAGACTGACGTTTTTGTTCGTCTTCGATAAAAATATTTACGAGATTCGAATATCGCGAAAACTTTTGACAAATAATTCATTCGTTATTTATTATTTTTACAAAATTGATCAACATGTATTTGTAGGCGTGTATACGTTAAATCGTTACACCAAAATGCTAACGATTATTTTTCCATTGGATTCGATGAGAAAGAATTAAAAAAAAAAATGGTTATACGTTCATCGTGAATCGCTGCATCAATTTTTTTGATTTTTTTTTTCATTCAATGCGGTGGCAAAGTAATATCATTTACATTGCGGAGTACATGTCTGCTCCGCAATGTAAATACACCAAAAAATTTCTCGTTAAAAGTATATAATTGTCGAGCAATCGAAGCTTGCATCAGAGCTCAATTGTGCGTGAGGTCTGCGTAGCGTTTACGAGAAAGGGGCGTCTCTCGGGGCTGTTGCGCTTATTGCGTGGTCTGGATGACGGCGATACATGCGTCTTCCCAAAAGCAGCAACTCGTGGTTCTTCTATACGTAATCATATCACGAGAGCAACGCTTAATCATACCGCATGATATATCGATCATGTCAACTTTTGAGCGTTATTAAGGAGGTTCTTAACCCAGAGAAAAACGGTATAAGAATGATTCTAAAATTTGAGGAGAGGTTTGTGCTGGTACTAGGAATACACCGTAATTATTTCAGATTTTTTGACCGCATAGTTGAGGAGAAAAAAAAAACATTAAATATGCCGCTTATACATGGGCTCTTATGGGAGAAGTATTCGAAGTTATGATCGGAGATTATTTTGTGAATGAAAAAACAGCCTAGATATAATTTGCCCCTAAAGAAAGTTTTTCACCGTTCCGATTGTGTAATATATACTTGTAAACAGAATTGAGCGTGAGTAATGGCTTGGTGAAACAAATGCCGAACGCAACCTGCCCCGCGCGTTGCCCGTGCCGCGCCATCACGTTCCCCTTGCCGCACCAAATTGATGTTAAGAACCTCCTTAAGGGGGCACATACGTCTATAAGGCGTTTATTTTAGAGGTCTTTTGCAACAATAGTGGTGGGGTTGGGTTGGAAATGATACGTTCAGTAGAAAGCTTGGATCATTGCCTAAAAAGAGGCCTCATTGACGTTTCTCAAATAAAACATATAGTATAGCCGCATATACGTTCGAGCACGTACAAAGCGAGCACGTGCGAGCTGTACGGAACAATACTGTGTTGCATATGAGCAGTCGTTCGCATTCGGCCTGAGCCAGCTAATCCCAAAAAACTGAATAATCATTTGAACTAGCCCGAACAGCCTAACCGGCCGTCCACACTGCGCACAGTCGCACACAAAATTTTCTTTATGAGCAAGTTTTCGAGACCGACACGCTATAACGTCTCGTGTTCGTGGATGCTCGCGAACAGCTACGCACAAACCGCTCATTCGCGAACAGGCATACATACTTGAGCATTAAAGTCAGTATAAGTCACTGCGAAAAGCTTGCGCGGACGATTTCTCAAGACAGACTCGCATATCAATCATATCATATCCGATTGAGCTGAAATTTTAACCGCACATGCTGAAAGAATGTTGCGAATCAAAATGATGTATCAGTTTTGAATTTCACCGATAATCGACCAATTGGCAGAGGATTACATATTTGTTTCTTGATATTTTGATTCTCATTCGTGCATCATGTAGGGACCGTGCACGCTAATACACTCTCACCAAAGTGATTCTGTGTAGTTGTGTACATTACATTTTCCCCCAGCAAAGTGTTCGTTCTGGACTGTAGATGTCGCAACTAGCATGCATGTATACACGAGTACACATTCTCACTTTCGTGTGAGTGTATTAGTGTGCACGGTCCCTATACTGCATCTTAAAAATCAACCAATGAATCAAGTTTCCTGTTAATCATTTCAAAGTGGATCACTTCAGCAATTTTTGTGCAAAATTTTATCCAGATCGATCCAGCGGTTCTTGAGATATCCTGCGCGCAAGTTTTTCGCCGTGACTTACTAACTTATCCTATTACAGCTATACTAATGTTTATTTGAAAAACTTCAATGAGATATTTTGTAGGCAATGATCCAAGCTTTATACTGAAAGTATCATTTCCACTCCGACCCCGCACCACTATTGTTGTAGTAGACCTCTACAATATAAAGACCTTTGAGACGTATGGGTCTCCTTAAACCACAAATCAATGAAAAAAAAGGAAACAAAGAAATTTCTCACTACAGTCAAACCCCAGTCCCTGTCCACTCTCGGGACCGAAGGTCCCTGTCCACGAAACAGCTGACTGTTGAGAAAGACGCTCGTCCAATCGTGAAAGAGTTGCAGGTCCGTACCGATTGATTTTATGCCCCCCGGGCACAAATGCGTCACAACGCGATGGAAATTTTCTATAAATCTTTTTGCAAAACGGCACTGGAACGGCGGACAGGGACTGAAGCTGGACAGGGACTGAGGGGACAGGGACCGAGGTTTTACTGTAGTTATCATTTTTATTATATTTTATTATTTTATTAATTTTCTCATTGATATTTTTATTTATTTATTTAAAAATTTTATATTATCTCACACGTAATACAAGTACGACGACTTATTTTGGGTCAAGTTAGTGCGTTTACCACCATGAAAAATTATGAAGCTTCGTTCCCAACGACACAGGGCAAGATATAATTGCACATACATATGAGCGTATGTCTAAATATAAAGCTCAGTCTCTCGCGTTCGAGAGATCATTCGCGGTCTCTCCTCTCTCTCCCTCTCTCTCTCTTTCTCACTCTTTCTCTCTCTCTCTCCGTGGGCAATATCTCTCTTTTTCCTCTCGGGTATTTTGTATGGTAGTTTGGGCTCCACTCGCGAACCGGGCACGCCCGGATCTCTCGTGTATGCTCTTCTGGTTTTCGTTTCGTGGCTAAAAATCGCCGCCGAAAATCCGGCCACGAGGGTGTCAGTTTTCGTGAGTTATGTTCACATATATGCGTGCGCGAATATATTAAACCGCGATCTTCTTCTTCTCCAGGGACGTTTTTTTCTTTAATTTCTATTTATTTTTGTCCAATCGGTTTGAAAGAAAATTACAAAATTTCACGGAATTTTTGTTACAGCCGCACGAAATTGCTCGTAGATTTTCTTTAGCTTCGAAAAAAAAAAAAAAAAATGCAAATTATTAATTGTAAAACGATAAAAATCGGTTTTGATTGCAATTTTCATTGTTGCTCATCAGAGTATCAAAATTTCAAAATGAAATTCGATATCCCGGACCTCGAAAACTTCAATGTACAAATTTTCATGATAGTCGGATGACTCTTCGTTCGACGCCCATAACCGCGCATCGATCCCTCGATATTTCTTATAATTATCGTTCAATTCGATTTTCCCTCTCGCGCATCTTCGTGTGTCCAAAAGATCGAAGTATATATAGGCGTCCGCAAAGTTTCGCAAAAAATCAACCAAATCGTTTGTCATTGGGATTGAAATTTCATAATTTCGTCAATTTACCGTTTATTCTGGATAAAATTTTTATTTTGTTTTTGTCGACATTAGCGCGCTAGGAATCGTATAGTGTGACGGGCGATGCTTGACGCGTCTGCTTCGCTCTATATAGACGAGAATAGTGAGGGCACTATTTTATTTATTTATTTTTTGCTTTTTTGTTTGTTCGTTTTCATATCTATTTTTGATACAGCGAGGTCGTTGGTTTGGCGACCGTCATCACGGCCAAAGACGACACTCTCGCAGTCTTTTTTTTACGTACTCATATATATACACACACACGCAAGCACATGCGTATATAGATATAATGGTGACCGTGATTCGTAAAAGGGCGTATCGAGCGTGTACAAGCGATACAAACTCGAAGCTCGTTTGGCTCAGGTCCATCGTTATATGTATGTATATGTATTCGATGTTCCGTGTTGGTTTTGCACACATAAAAGTTCCAGTCGAAGACTATTGCAGACAGTCATCCACTGTCGACGAACGTCGAGGAGCTCTTCGAGAGAGCTCATTGAGTTCGGTGGAGAGACCCCGTTATTACAAATCCACCGGTCAGAGAAAAAGTATATATTATAAATATACGTGCGCGTGTGCATATAAGATCCGAGAAAAAAAAAACTCATTCGAGAACGTGACGAGCAATTTTTGGCATACAATTGTATTATATATACACGTGCGGTAATTATCTCGAGCGACGGAAAAATCGAATTTTACGAAATTTTCGGCCGAAATTTCCAAGTGTTTCGCGGTTTGAAATTTCCGCTAATACGCGTGTCCGACGGGGGGGATAATTCGTGAATTATTCGTGAGATGAACACTCGCGTTTTGCCTACACACGATAATTTGCACTCTCCCCGCGCGGTCGCAATCGCGTATGGGGCGGCTCTTGTGCAATTGAATCGCGACTCAACGACGATCAGTCGTCAGAAAAATAATACGCACTTTATGCGTGTACTTCTCGCGTTACGAGCTATATAGAAACTTGCCGGGGTAAAAAATGGAAAATTTAAATCGTAGTGTGTAATATTATGTCCGAGCAAGTATTCGCGTTTTTCTCGCGGGGTCAGATTCCCGAAAAATGAATTTACTTACAATTAACATATTTACTAATAATTAAACATATGTTACACGCGATCTCGTAACCGTGAATGAGAAATTTCATGAACTTGAGTGCAATATCGAGAGCTTTTTTTATTATATCCATCATGAAAAAGCAATGTTCTGGATAAATTTTGACGCATTTATGTATATGTATATATATATGTATTTGTAAGAGTTTGCCGTCGAGCTATGAATTGCGCAACGCGAGAAGTGACGAGATATAATTAATGGCTGACATTTTTCACTTTGCGCACACTATTCTTAGCATATTTTTGTGAAAAAACCGGGCTCTGACGATGTCAATGTAAAATAAAGAACGACTAAACGTGAATCCAGTGGCGAAGGGAGGGGGGGGGGGGGTTGTTCATTCATTGTCCATATACGATATATATATTATACATATTTCGCGTAAGACATGATATTGTATCTTCCTTATGTTCGCGAGACGTTTCAGAATAAGTTTTCTTCGTCCCCGACGATGATATATATATATACTTTCGCTTCTTGCGTCTCTTATTATGTCCTTGCGAAGCGCGAAATTCGAGATGCTTTACCGCGGAACTGCGAGATAGCCGGGTATAATTAATTATCAACATTGTCACGCCCTCAATTAACGAGATAATTAAAACTCTCTCGTCGCGCTCTACACACTGAAGGCTCATGAAATTTTTTTGTTTTCCAAAAAAATGCAAATAATATCGCAGTGACGACATTTCAACGTCATTTACTTTCGATATATACTACCATATTGTTGTATCCTCCTTCGTATATTTCTTCATTCTTATATATATATACAGACCGCAAAAAATATGGGACGGTAAAATAAACGAGCGATCTTCGTGCACGCGATTCAAAGAAAATCTGGGAGTTTTCGATGCGAAAAAGCTATTTCCTTCGTACGATTGCTCCTTCGATTCGTGGCAATCTCCTCTCGTATATACAAACATATACTATATATTTAGAGATTTACTTTTTCGCGATTTTTTCCCCTCCGCTCCATTCCTCTTCCCTCGAGCAGGTCCAACGGAGTATGGAGGGCTCACGCGGTTGACCAGTTCGCCTCACCGCACAAACGAGAATGCTTTCGTTGGCATAAATCAGAGAGAGAGAGAGAGAGAGAGAGAAAGAGAGAGAGAGATATATATATATATATATAGAGACGCACAGTGACTCACATATAGAAACGTTATATAATATATTGATATGGAGGAGTTAGTGCTAAATTGGACCACCACTTTAGTTGTATATTCTCGCTGAATGAATCAAGACCATCGAGTATACATGAATCAATGATCCCTTTCATTCAGATTGATGGTTGCGAATGCCAAGATTTTTTCAGACGGGTCATTACTTCGATGATAAATTTAGGTTCTCATCGAGAAGTTAGCGATGTAAATTTGATTGCACAGCAGAGCCCTTCACGTTAACTTGAAAAATGTTCAGGCTCGGACAACCATGACCTCAAAAGAACTTTTCTGATCGACGAAAATCAAATTTTTCTATGTTACAATCGAACTGCCGCGGTAGTTGAGTGCCAATATACAGTTTTGGATAAATTTATGGATAAACTACAAAGTAGATATGCCACATTTAGGTGAATGTACTTTACTGGAACCTAAACAATCCAAGTGTGGTCCAAATCCACCGCGACTGGTTCAAATTTCCACCGACTTCTCCATATATATGCGGAAAAGTAACACGGAGGGAAAGAATACCTTGAGAAATGTGTCCCTCTACATCAGAGAATTTCGGGATGAAAGGGAGTAAAATTCGGATAGAGAGGGCGAGGGCGATGTTTGCAGGAAAGCCAATAGATATGTAGCCTATGAGATTTTATAGTCATATATTCCATATCAGAGCTGGGAAAAGTATCTGAAAGTACTTGAAATGCAAAGTACTGCAAGTACTTGAAGTACTCGTATATTTCAAGTACCGAGTACCACAAATGCTTGAAGTACCAAGTACTTCAAGTACTGATTACTTTAAGTACTAAATGTTTGAAGTACTTGAGGTATTGAGTACTTGAAATACGTCAAGTATCAAGTATAAAATACTTTTCAAATTTACAGGTATACATCTCGTAAGTTCAAGTACTTATATATTTGATTACTTACGTATATACTCTTTAAACTCATTTGATTTTCATTCGAGTACTTTTTGTATCCAAGCATATTTTCACATTGTGCAATTCACTCAGGTTAGATGGATTAGAACAGAAATATTTAAACAAAGAATTAGAAATAATTTAAAAAAAAGCATTGACGATTGTAATGAAGATTTATTTAGCTACAGTTTTGAAAAAGAAAAAATAAAGAATATAATACATGGATTGTTAAAAACGGTGCCATGCATTGACAATGACACCGTAACTACCGTAGCCTGAGCCTTTGAACGGTCGTTCCTTACAATCTTAACCAAAGATGGCGCAGAACGTTCCTCAATTGTATATTCAAAGGCGTTATACATGCAACCATTATCAAGACGTATTCAAAAGTACTTCATACTTCGTACTTGAAAAGTACTTGATGTACAGGAAAGTACTTCAAAATTGACGTACAGCTACTTAAAGTACCGGTCGAGTACTTGGGAATTTAAGTAAAATACTTGAAATACTTTAAAAGTACTTTATATTTCAAGTACATCGCAACCGCGGATACTTGAAGTACTGCCCAGCTTTGTCCCATATAAATCGTCTGAAATTTGTGTATCCCCCCGGAATATCGTCGATATAAAATTTCGCGTCAAAAACATTTGAAAATATTGTTTATATAATTATGAATTTTTATTTTCAACAATGAGATCAAATTTGTCGATTTAATCAAGAAAAATACGAAATTAAATGTTGGAAAAACAAATACTTTATACTAAAGTGAAGCAGTTTGTAGGAGTGAAATAAAAATGATCGAGTCCCAGGAATTCACTAACAATAAGCGCAACGCGACCCTCATTAACAAATCCACCACATGCATGTAGAATTACAAGAAATAAATGATTAAGGATGTATGAGCTATACGATCATATAAAAATCTGAATTTTTTATATGGTGTAGCAGAAGTGTATATGATAAAACCTGCAAAATTTCAAAGTGAGTCAACGACTCTTTACGCGAGTAATTAATTTGTGAAATCAAGATATTTATCCCACGCCATATACGAATTCTGGGCTGACGCAACTTTGAAACAGAAATTCGTATCTTTCACGATCAGATACGATCAATATTAAAACTGTTAAATGTTCAGAAAACTATCACGATTACATACGTTCCATAAAAAATGGGGGTTAACGAAACTTTTGACATACAATTATCGATTTTAAGAAAATTTTTCGCGTATGTCGCATAATGAGCGGTCCGACTCTCTCTTGTTTCATGCGTGCCCCTCGCGCACCGCGCTCACCCGCGCCCACGTTTCCGCTCGTTTCCCGCCACCTTGTGCTCATACATCCTTAACAAACTCTTGGAAACATGAATTGTTGTCGATTTTCATGGAATATTGAATACATCTGTTTACACGGTGGTGGTATAGTATATGAGACAATGACGTGCCGAAATGCGATAGGGAATCCGGATTAGCGTGAAGGACAATCGGTGCATCTTGCAGGGCTTTCGCCCAGTCTCGATTAGTCGCAGATCCGGGACAGAGAGGCCAATCTAGCGAATTCCGTACATGCGCGAGCAACATATGCAATATATAGCTCGATATAGCGATATATATATATGATTAAAGAGCTCGAGGGGGTGGCATAGTTAACTCGAGTGTCGATGGGCCTCTTGTCGCGTCTGATCGACTCGAGCAATACATATGGTACATAGCTATGTGAGAATGTGATCGCTGAAGCACGTGAAAGAGAGAGAAAGAGAAAGCGAGAGAACGATATTCAACAGAGAGAGAGAGAGAGAGAGAGAGAGAGAGAGAGAGTGAGGGAGAAGACCGAGATGAGCAGAGGGCCTAAGTGCGAATGCTTGTAGTTTCCCCGCAATCCCGATCACCCGCACCAGTGAGACTATTTTGCGTTTCTCCCTTACGCGCGCTATCCGTTTTACCCACAGGCTCTGACATATTCGCCGACTAATTTTCCCGCTCTCTATTAGAGCATATCGCATCCAGCTAATCCCTCGTTGTCTTTTCCTCCGCTATGTCTATAAGGAAAATCCGGATTATTGGGAAATCCTCAAGTGGAGATCGCTTCACCTTTTGAGTTGAAAATAATTTTGAAATAATTGTGCTTAAAAGTATTTGCAAATTACAAGAAAAATAAGTCGAATTTGTGGCTGATATGTTGTGAATATGTTTACTGATATCATCATTGATATCGAACTTTAAGACTTTCTTAATAACGGTCAACGCAATCGACCAATTGATCTTATTAATTATTTTATTGCTATGTGAATTTTCCCTTAGGTCCCCGTTTGTCCCATCGTCGTTATCGATATATCCGGCTCTTTGGCTTTCTCTCTCTCTATCTCTCTTTTCTCTCTCTCTCTTTGCCATGGTTGATTTGTTTGTATACGGAGATAGTAGGAAACATAGTGGTACCAGCAGAATATCGGAGAAGCTATATAGTCATCGGTAAATCAGTCGCCTCTAACTTACGACTGAGCTTGCAAAGTGAGTCAGAGAGATAGAGAGCACTCTTCTGATGATGCTCTCTAGCCTGGCATGCATCGCACTCCGTACAGATCGGGAGGACAGAGAATTGCCAGATACATAGAAGTACACAGACACCGGATAGGATTAGCTTGATCTCTCGTGGACCAAAGAGAAATAAAGAGAGAGAGAGAGAGAGAGAGAGAGAGAGAGAGAGAGAGATTCCATGAACGACGCGGGGGTTCGCAATTACGTGCTGGCAACACTCGACCTTTGACCACGGATGCCGCGTGCACTCTTGCGAAGCCTACATGTACGTACCGAAGCCCGCTCTCTCTCTCTCTCTCTCTCTCTCTCTCTCTCTCTTTCTCTCTCTCTTTCTTTCTCTCTCGACCTCGAGGAGGTTTCTTAGGGATGTAAACATTCTACAATTCCGAATTCAGGATTCTCGTAAATCGTATAAATATATGAGAGATTTTGTCGATCGATCGAAGTGAAAGGACAAAAAATGCGATCGAGAATTGTCGCAAGATAATTGGCGAATTTTAACAACAAGCTAAATATTTTTCCCTTTTAAACTTTTACTCCGGCGAATTATTAATTTACCCAGCTAAACTAAATTCCACGGTAAAATGCATTTCCTCAAACAAAGATCTCAATATATCCTCTTCCCTTGAAAGTTCTCTAAATCGTCAAGGGATTAATCACCGTGAATCAAGTGCATGGCAAATAAATACGAGATTGTGAGCAAAGTGATTAACGAGTTCGAGTGCGCGTTAAAGGAAAAAAAAAAAAAAAAAACAGAAAATATATAAATATCAAAGTGCGGCGGGACAATTGTAGATATATAAAATAAGAATGGATTCCACGGTTTGCATATCGTCGAGTGATCTCAAGAGGCTTTCGACGATAACGGAGTACTCGGAGCCAAGCGGCCCGACGATCGATGACGATCGAGAGCATCAAATAGACGCGAATAAATCTCCAAAGAATGCTGATCGCGATCGGATAGATTGTGACATAACCGTGGATGGGTCATCGTCCCAGAGCGATTCTAAGGGTGATAATGCGTTGCTCGAGAGCCTGGGACTGCCGGATAACATTGAGGATGAGAAAAACGTTCGATATTTTCTCGTCGATGATTCACCAATGGCAAAGTTCAGTCGAAGCGCCAAATGGGCTTACAAAAAAGTAAGTAAAACATAATAATAATTATTGTATACGTGAAAAAATACATTTTAAATGAAAAGTAAAGTGGAACGAAACGGTCGGGTTGCTTGCGTTTAGAAAAAAAACATATTTTCTTTATGCCTCAAGTACCTTATTAATATTTTTCCGTTCTAAAAATTGTTAATGTCCAGTGGACCCCCTTGTAATTAAATATACGAAGACTCTTGAAGAATTATGATGAATAAGTCATTATACGAGGGCAAATTGACAAGACCTCATCAGTAATTACTTGGTGCACGAATAGTACGTTTTATGTACATGTATATGTTTCTCTCTCTCTTTCTCTCTCCCTCTCTCTCTCTCTCTCTCTCTCTCTCTCTCTCTCTCTCTCTCTCTCTCTTTCTCTTTCTCTTTCTCGATCTCTTATATTCTCGACGCAATTAACCCAGTTCCGTACTGACGGTAATAGCGCTACGAGAGACCGAAGAAAACTAGGTACAGGTGGACCTATTTTTATATATATATATATATATATATTATATTGTACATATATATACTTTAGAACTACTGTTCGCTATTCGTTATTCCAATTGGCATTGGTGAAACGAAGCAAGACTTCTTGGCTTCGGCTTTGACCGAGGAACTCGTTTTTTCACCGCAGTTTATATATATATTCAGTAAAATCCGGTCACAACGCAACTTTTCCGAAGTGTCCTTATGAAGAAAATGTAATCTACCATTGAATGCGGGATGAGGGGAAAGAGAGACGAAGCCGTAATATAACCCGCAGCGATCTTAGCACGAAAATTTGCACCTCAAAGTTTTCGCGGCTCCGCGCGATCGCGCGTCCATTCCCCATTTTATCGGACTAAAACGCGATCCCGAAATCTTTTATTCGTCGATTGACAAAAATTATCCATATATAGGTTTTAACATTGATCGGTACGAGATATGGGAAAAAAGCGTTTTTTACGAAATTATTAATGAACAGCTTTACGACATAAATTTATTAATTTTCTCCCGCTGTTTATTCAATGTTTTTTTTTTCCAATCGATCCACTCGGTTTTGTTCATACACGCGCATGAGTATATTGGAATTTCTGCTTGGGCACTGTAAATACGAGATATGGAATTTCAATTCCTCGCAATACAGGAGCAGACAGTTGACTTCCGGTATCGTTTATTCTTCTGCAACGTCTAGATAACTGCAAAACGAAATATACTTTTATACTGATACGACATTCAAGTACGTATACCCAAGCTGTTCACAAGTGACTCGTTTCAAGAATGTGACGTTTATATTTTTCTTGTCTCTCTCTATCTCTGTCTCTCTCTCTCTCTCTCATATCTCTTTATTTCTTTCTCGAGAATCCGGTCCGATCGTCATTCCTCATTGCGATTTTCTCTCCGCACATACGCTGAAAGAATCGTCGACGTCGCTTCCTCGTTCATCTTTTTTTTTTGTCTTCCTATTTCCACACGTTTCAATCGTCCTGTGTGCCCGTGTGTCGTTCACCCTGCACTCATCTTTGATCGACAATGCTTGATACGGGACGAAGAGGTCGAGGAACTCTGTCTTGGCAACGAAAAAAAAAAAAACGCGATTATGTAAAATCTCGATAGACTCCTGATGGTTGCAGTATTCCAACAGGGTTTGATATCGAAGGACTTTAATGAAGTTCCCAAATAAAGGTCATCGTGTTTTTTGTAACTTTATCTCGGGAAATAGCATGGTCGCGGAGGTTATGTAAAAGCATTTTTTCGGCAGCTTTTTTGGTTGAAGAGTAACTCTCTCCCCAGAGAGAGAGGAGAGAGAGAGAGAGAGAGAGAGAGAGAGAGAGAGAGAGAGAGAGAGAGAGAGAGAGAGAGAGAGAGAGAGTTGAAACCACGGTCGTTGAGTGTCACTCAGATGAACCCAGAAACGGGGACTCTCCTCTTCAGTCTAGGCTGAGCTCGTCTTTCCCGCGAGAAGAACCATCGGGAACGCTCAAGTGCGCCTCTTTCTTTCTCGCTCTCTCGTTCTACGAGACGAGTGCGGGAGACCGGAAAACGAGATGTGACCTATTTCGTGCATTGTGGCATGGTCACTTAGAAAAAAAAAACATATATGTATACATTTGAGTCTCTGTGCAGCGACTAATGGTCCCGCGGTGCGACTATACACGGAGGCTTCATGAAACAGCTCCATTAGCTATACCGGCTAGTCAGAGTGATAAAACGGACAATGCGAGAGACCATTTTGTATAAATCTTTGTTTGTTCTTCTCCCTTTCTTCAATTCGCATCGTGTATATATCTTCACTAAACCCTTTTTCTCAAATGCAAAGCCTTTTTTTTTCTCGTCGTCCCGCCGTCTTTCTTTTTATCACTGTCAAGGGTCTTTGAGAATCGCACAAAGGGACGTTGTGTAGGAGGTTTCACGAGAGCCAGATAAAGTGGGCATAAAGATGCACCCCTTGCCATACACGCCGTATATGAATGCATTTTGTGTGTGTACATTTTTCGAATGATCTCGATAGTTCAGCCCATTCTCGGAGTTACAGATCTTCAGATTCTCTTTTAGAGCACACACACATACACAGATGTATGTACAAACTGAAATAGCGAATCTTAATCTTGAGTCAATTGAATTTACGATCTTACAACTGTGTTATTTAAACATTTTATAGTGCATTAAATTTCTCTCTATGGTGTTTGAATAAAGTTTCGTGTACTTTAGAATTGGCATAATAATTCATTGGCCATGTATCCTCAATAATTCATCGTCCTGTCATGAAAAACCCTTATACCCCAGGTACACATAACATATATGTGTACATGGTGGATTACATAGTTGAAGATGAACTATCAAGCGTCTGTATATATAATATGTTCATATATATTAATATATAAAAACGCACACACATATCGACACGCTCGTCTTGAAATGTTCACCACAATGGTGCAGCCATCACGGAGAATGCAGTTTTGTCGATGATGTATGGTATAATGGCGAAGAAGTTATAGGGCTCTAGATCCATGTATAGGAAGTCGAAGATGCACTAGCTCGGGATTCACCACACCGGTGTATACGTGATTTCTAATGCTCTCTATATCTCGTACTATCATACGGAAAAAGCTTCTCTCGCGACTGATGCTGTGCATGCTCGGTGCAGAAATACGCGAGTCTATCGCGCTGAGAACGAGAGACGTAAAGCGTCTTTATCGCTCACGGGGCTCCATTCAATCGTCAGTATCGACGTGCAGCACATACACACGCACACACATAGAAACTCACACACACACACACACACACACATGAACATGCACATTTGGAAGAGCGAAAGAGAGAGAGAGAGAGAGAGAGAGAGAGAGAGAGAGAGAGAATGTTATCGGCAAATTCTCAGTCTTTTCAAACGTTCTTCACCCAACTCCGACACCTTTGCTAGCCTGATGTGAAAAATCCGAGTTTCTTTATCATTGAAGAATGCTGGAAAGTGCCAGCATAGACTTATGCCGTAGCAACGTATTTTTTTTTTTTTTTTTTTTTTTTTTTTATCGAGCGACCTCAATAACGAAAGGGGAAAAAAACCTGGTGCAAATTTTTCGAAATTAAAATTTTCTCTTTTATGTAGATCGAAAGAATATTTTTTCTCCCTCTCTCTTTTCTCTCGATATCCGTTGTTATTTTCTTCCCATCTAAATACCTGTATGGATATATCGCAAAATAGGAATTTAATAAAAATGCGTTCATGCGGCACTTTATATATTGCACGCGAGAAATGCTCCCGCGGTGAATTTTTTCGCTGTACGACATATCGCGAAGCTCTTCTCTCTGATGTGCCATTGCTAAGCGCGAGCACACACAAAACACACGCACACACACACACACACCCACACACACACAGATAGAAGAGAAAAGGTGAGGGCACATTCCGCTGCGGTGAGCCGCAACGATTGTTCGACCGGGAAAAGGGATACTCCGCGGTCGATATTCGATACTAGTCTCTCGGGCGCACACGTTCGAGCACACATCGGACCGAGCAAATCTTGAAAAATCTCGAGGCGATTGGTTTGCAAGGTCAGCCAGTGCGTAACGACGCGAATCAAGAATCTCCCCTAAATTTGATCTTTTTTTTTGTCTCATACAGATTTTCACCTTTATGTGAGATTCCAGTGATGCTGGTCAATAATCAATTTAATACGAAGTAATAAATAATAGTGACAACAAAAAAACGTTGTTTCATTTTTGGGCAGATTGATTTGGGAGGATCTAGGCTATAATTACTCCTATGTACGAATATAAAATGACTGTCCCTTATTTACAATTATCCAACAGCTCTGGAATCGGGTATGGTAATCCGATTTAAGGTACACGATATAATCAAAAATTATTAATTTACCGAAATACAATTGCAGATTTTATTGTTTTGTTTCGGGATATCGATTCTTTCATGCTGTTGAAGTATTTCATTTTGCGAAGTCTCGAAGAGTCTCGGTACAAATGTACATACTCCCTTAATATCGCTCAGCTAGAAAATAGTTGAGATTGTCACTTTGCCTCGCATATTGCCATATATTATTCTAATTTTTCCTATATATAGAAAAATCCAAATAGATTAATGTTATCGATAAATTATGGATTAACGAAACCTCGAGGGGTAACTATTGTATAAGTATATACCAATCAGTGAGAGATTTAGGGAGCATAAGAGGGCTCGAAGAGAGATTTTGTAAAAGTTTTTTTGCAATACGTTGAAGGAGAGAAGGGGAGAGTCAATCCCGTGATTAAATCTCTCGAGAGGGAAATCGTTCCCTCGAGCAGCACACGGTTGCAGTGTCGGGAGGAACGTGAAATTTTTACTCCGAGGCTCATCTCCCTTCTTGCCCCCCCCCCCCGCCCCCCTTAACTTGCCTTCGAGAGATCTTCGACTTAATCCTACTTTTAGTGAAATATAACACTTCTTTTCATTGGTGAACCGGTAAGGCTGCGGGCGAGATTTCTCTTGCTCCTATATATGATATCTTGCGCCCCGAGTCACGGATGCGCACCCTCTGCCTTTCCTTTCTGTTTCCGCGGCATCTCACTTTTTCTTTTGCTCCATAAAAGAACGGCCTATATCATCCCTATGTATAATCTGAGCTCGCCAATCTCTCTCTCTCTCTCTCTCTCTCTCTCACTTTCTCTTCACGCTCCTCGATCACTCTACTCTCGGCTCGTAAAGCTTAATTAAAAAAGGACACTTTGATTTATTGTATCCTTAAATAATCGTCTGACTCTCCTGAAATTTGCGTGCGAATTTTTCAAGGAACCACGCGATTTATAAGAGTAAAAATATCGGTAGTGAGAGTTGTGATAATTATAAATCTGGACGGGAATTTCATTTGGCTATACTCATAAATTGAATCATTCGATCAACTGTAATTAATTCAATTAGTTTAATTTGATGCTTAAATTAGAATTGCTCATGTACTCGTCGTTTATGAAAAACTCGATTTTTTTTTTTCAATCACAAGCGCCATTGCAATTTTATTCGCCGTATAGGCTCGAGCTAATACCCCCTCCATATAATTCGAGTACGATGATTATCAAATCAATCGATGACGACAGTCTTGACCATCGTTTGAATTTTTCTCTGGCCTCTACCACTTCAGCCTCTTCTTAAAAAAAAAAAAGCGAAGCTCTAGCTTTTGCTCGACCGATCGGAGGAATAAATTTAATCTTTCCACTCGCTCGCTCGAACTCTCGACCAACACGTGTTAAAGAATTGGGCGGTCCTCGGAGCGCTTGAAAATCGCTGCTCCACCTCCGGTGCCCCACAAGCTGCAGTACAACAGCTACAGCAGCAGTTTCACCGCGAGCATACTCTCTCGATACCACTTGTTAAACCTCTTCCTCTCTCTCCCTCCTCTCTCTCTCTCTCTCTCTCTCTCTCTCTCTCTCTCTCTCTCTCTATCTCTCTCTCTCTCTCTTTCTTTCCTCTCGCTTCGGTAAAACCTAAGAGGGAATAAATTTACAAGTTAAATTACCCCGCAGGCATAGATACATCGGACCGCTATGCCAAGAGAGAGAGGGAGAGAGAGAGAGAGAGAGAGAGCGAGAGAGGTGAAGGAGAAGAAGAAGACGAAGCAGAACGAGACAAAATATGTTTGGGCGAAAGAAGTAAAAGATGCTACAAGAAAAAGGAGAAAGTTATCAAACTTACCTGAGTGGAGTCTCTCGCGATAAAAGAGGGTGTGGTGGAAAGAGAGCTGAGAAGGAGGAAAAAAGTTAGCGATGTTTTAAAAACACAGGGAAAGTTGTTTTTGACCAACCACCAGTGACTCGAAGCTAAACAAAAAGCCGCCCGCGACTGTTCCTAGTAAATTTAAAATCTCTCCTGTATACCCCGTATATAATATGTATATATATATATACACAAGACGAAATTATCCGTGTACGTAACAAGCTCGATGCATCGAAAAATAAAGTTGAAATCTTAATGAGATGCTTTCCTTTGACCTCGTGTTCCACGGTATCAGCGGGATGAAAGCGAACGGGAGGAGAAAAAAAAAATAGGAAATATAAGATTCTCATCGTAGAACCATCAGTTCCGCGCGCGTCGTCAAGGTAACTCAGAAATAAGAGGGCTGCTCGAAGACTCATGAGTCGATGAATATAACCCGTACATATACTTGCACGCTTTACCGAATATCATTGGTGTTATCTTGTCTCAAACGGAGTGACGTCGAGAGAGAGAGAGAGAGAGAGAGGGCGATGTTCGACGTCTATGTCGTCGCGACGCTTCTTTGATGTTTCCCTCGAAGCGATGGAGATGCGCCAAGAACCCTCTCTCGCTCCTTTCGTGAAGTGCGCTTACCGAGACAGGATATAGCTCCGCACGAGATGTTTCCTCTGTTGAGAGCAAGGGGGGCGAGGGATACCTGTATTGCTGCCATATATACACGATGATATTATACATCGCCAGTGCTGCCAGTTATCTATCTATACTTCGTGCAGTTATATGCAAATAATCTCTTCCGCTGACTTTAATGCAGTTTTTCGCTCGTATGGTCGTATTTCTCTTTTTGATTTTTACTTCCTTTTGCTTTTGTTTTTCATCCGAAGATCAGTGTGCCACAAAGTATGGATCAAAATCGAACGTAAACCTTTCTTCATCTTTCTCGTCACGCAACGATCCTATTTTGGAGTTGTTTTTTTTCTCTTGCATCGTCAAGATTTCTCGTATATTCGATATACCTAAGGCGACGGAGAACAGTTGTTCACCGCAGGCTATATAATATGCGACACGGCTTTCAGGACAAATGTTGCCCGTCGTTGATGATGTACGAGCTTGCCCCTCGTGAAGGAATGGCGCGTTCGTCTCGGTGATCCAGCTGATGATGGTCTAGCCTGTTAGCTATGCATCGTGTGTATGGTATATCGAGGACTTCGCGTCTATGTCTGCGCGTGTGCATCTTCCTCGTTCTTCCCGTGGTTTGCCCTTGTACGTATATATCGCGATTCTTGAGACTCGCTTGTTTGTGTCTGTGTGTGTGTGTGTGTGTGTGTGTGTATCCGATGTGTATACGTGTGTAACTCTCTGAGGCTGACCGACGTTGATTCTCTCGGATCGGTGGAGAAGGGAACGCTGTGCTATGCCGCGGTTGCTTCTGCTGACCGGTCGTGGCCAGCGCGAGGCTAACGGTCGACCAGTGTCGGGATTCTGGCCCTTGAGAATGCAGGAGAGAGAAAACCAGTGAGAGAGAGAGAGAGAGAGAGAGAGAGAGAGAGAGAGAGAGAGAGAGAGAGAGGTAGGTAGCACAGGTCTGGCACGCCGGAGATATGTTCTCGATCGTCGAGCATCATCATCGTTATCATCATCCCTGACCCATCGCAATTCGAGAACTTCCATTCTCCTTTCTTCCCCATCTCGTTACTCTCTCTCTCTATCTGGATATTCCACCGTAAAGAAAACCCTAAACTAAAGCATCCCCCCACAAGCAATAAAAACGATTAATATAATTGATGAACCGTTATATGTCCGAAGTCTATATATCCGTAGTTCTTGTTCTACATAACCCCTCTACTTGAATATACTCGAGCCGTTACGCGCCGGATGTGTCCCACGGTTTCATATATACGATGCGACCAACGATGCGGAATGCGCTGTAAACCACTCCGCACGCGTTACCATTCCACTCGCGGTAGAATCATGCCTAGAATATGGAATACATATACCGCGCGTGTATTTACTGTACGAGAAGTTTGGTACGCGGTATAGTTACGGGATTGTAGTACGGGATGGTAACGCCCGTACGAATCCTGTCTATATATATATATATATACATATATACAAAACTATGAAGCCACTATTGTTGTACGTATACATACCATATGCTTCATGGAGAATGGCTGCATGGTGTTCAATGCGAACGGTTCTTCCAGTTTTGCTCGAGTTATACCAACGGCGCGACACCCATATATAGTTTTTGCATTCGCCAGTACATTGCGTTCAGTCGACATTGTATGTTTAATCGTGTACAACGGTGGCTGTGTCGTAAAACAAGCTTCTAATTGTTCCCGGGAATGGCAATGCTACGCAATTGAAATTCCATTGAGTAAAAATGGCATAAGAAATTTCCGCGGAATAGCGTTGGCAATTTTGTTTCATCCCAGAATCGAGAAAAATCTTTCCCCGTAAAGTCACGGGAGACCCCAAAAAGAGGTTGATTAACAGTTTACGAAGCGGGGTTGAAAGAATCAAAGAACGAGAAAAAAAATCGTCTTTGTCGAATCGACTGCGCGGGAAATTTATACCGAGCGCGTTTCTCACCATGTACAAAAAAAAACCGTGTACATCGAAATATATACGCTTGAAGGTAAAATGGTCGAGGTAGCCGGAGTATATACTGTAACCGACTGGAACTTAATCAATGATGGGACAAAGGAACCAAGCACGACGTGGATCGAGCGAGAACTGAAGTAAAAGAACTGATGAAACTCTCGACTCTATATATGTGCTATAAAAGTGAAGGCAACGAAGACCCCGGATATACCCTGTGTAATAAGTCGCCCCGACCCCATGGGGATGAGGAACTCTCCGTTAGACCGGAGCTTTGTGCAACCGGGTATTACGGCTCTTCGGATCTGGAGGACCTTCCTGGGTACGTGCTTGCGCGGAACAATATGTTTCAGATTTTATCAATGCTACGACGGTCCCCGTGAAAACTCGTCGACTTCTCCCCATTGTGCGCAACTTCGGCAAGCGAGAAAATAGAATTTCATGAGCAAAAGTCAGGAACGCCGGAGTCGATATGAAAATAGCGACGCACGCATCCGGTCTGGGAAAAGGTCATTGAAAGTTCATCGATTGCTTTTGCAGAAAGTTCGAAAAGTCAATAATATTGTATATATACCGAGGGACTTCTAAATAGCAATATATGAACCTTTCGTGTCCAACCGAGTCAATATAGACATAGCGCCTGCAGAGGAGGCACACTTGCCTCGTCCGGAAATTCCGGGCTGATTGGCAATTTGTTACGGATTTAGGGAGTCTCGATCGAACCATATTCTCGAGTTTTTCGGTTAACACCGAATAGAGCCGCCCTCAATCACACATTGTCCATAATCGTGACTTTTTGCCGCTTGTAGTAAAAAGGGTTAGACAAGCGGCTATTTCATGAACAACGCGGCAACTCTTGACCTTTGAATTTAAGTGGTTTGGCGTGTTCGGCAAAAGTGCCCAGGCGCAGGGTTGAGACCATCCAGCGCTTCGGCATTTTCACCGTGGTGTAGGGAGCTCAAACTTTTCTTCCTAGCTGTAACAACTTTCGCTTCGTTTTCCCACACTGTTGAACACATCGTATATTATACTCGTAATTGCTGGAAATCATCGTAAAATTTGTTGCCGGAGAAAAGATCGAAGCGGAAAATAATAATTCTCTATTCCTTAAGGTCCATGCAATAAGCCTTTCAAGTTTCAGCTTTGCCGGTGGAAAAAAATCTTTCCCTGTATATATAACGTAATAGGTGTCGCAGGTGCGTTTGTTCGGAATTTTTTTTCGCTCTAAACTTTTACCCCGTCGCGAGCCCAATACCGCGTGGTTTAGTTTTACGATGGGAACGAGTCTCACCTTGACAAAACGATCGCATCTCTCTCACCGTTCGCAAGAACGAACCTCCGAAAGGTAAATAAAAAAAAAAGAAATGCTTTAGAAATCGAAGGAACGACAAAAAGAAAGAAGACCGCATAAGTAATCCTCTGCCATCTTTTTCATCCACTTTAATATTCCTTCTAATTTCACCACGATGCGTATATAATTAAGCAAATCTTAGAGACTTCTTACAAAGTATATATGCCTGAAGCCGAGTCCCTTCTTTTCTCATTGAAACGTCGCTTCCGTTGTACCGGACACTTGGAGAAAAGAAAAAGTCACGCGCATCAGTGTTAGCGAGGCAGGTGATTTTTGGGGCCGAGCGATCGAATATTATCGATGAAGGTGCAGTCGCTCAAGGGTGCATATAGTGGCGAAGCGTGGGAAGTATAGAATGACGTAGAGCAGCGGGGGAGTGAGAAAAATACCAAAGGGCATTCCTTGAGCGGTATATATACCTGCCACGCTTTACAGCCGCGGCGGCTGTTTCCTGTCACTGAAGAAAGACTCGGTTCTTTTTTTATCTTCTCGTCTCTTTCTATTCTTTCGCCGCTGGCTATCGCGAGAGTGTCCCAAATAGAAGTTGAGAGTCTACCAAAAAAGCCCTCGGGGAAGAAACCCTCACACGCGCACACACACACACACACGCACACGCATACGCAAAATAACACCCCGGTGTCTGGAGAAAGAGACGGAGTGAGAGAGCGAGAAAGGGGATGAAGGAAGGTATACTGCGATATACACTGCGAGGATATTCCCCAGGTCGTTCGGTTAATCGTCGAGACTGTGCTTTCCACGAGAGTGCGCGCCGCTCTGAGAAAAGTTTTCTCACGAGAGCCGTATGGAGAAGGTAGCCGCACACGAGAGTCGAGAACTCCACAAGTGCAAGGCAATAAAGATGAAAAAAAAATAAAATAAAATAAATAAGAGCCCACGACTGAACGTGAAATCTCGACGTGTGTGCTCTTAACCGTGATTTAAAACAGGCCAGTCGCGGTAGTTTGTAACAAAACCGACCCGAAGGGTCACAGGAAAAAGGGTCTTCGAGCTTTCATTTTTTGTATGTGACTTTCGTTTCAATATATACCAGTCCAGTAAAATTAGCATCAAAACCCTATGTGAAGGTCTGGATAAATTGGCACACGGAATTTTTTTTGGCTCGCTATATCTCCGTAATACTTCTGACAAAAGCCCTCTGGAGTTTGCTGGTTTCAGGCCTTGAGTAAAATTGTTATTACCAAAAAACCATTCTGCTCTCCGGGGTCCCTTGCTTATCGGTCTGCCATTTGAGAACCATTGATTTTTTTTTTTTTTCGTCTTCCACCATGTTTTTGCGTCCTATTCGATCGGAAATTTTTCGCTTATTACGAATCGCATCGATCGCATTTTCTTTGGAAACCCAAAAATACGATAAATGAGAAAAAAATGAAAAAAATGCACTTTTTTCATTTTCTGAAATTTTGAGGGTTCACTGAAATTGCTGTAACCCGTGCTTCCCGAAGGACTTGTGAGTTTAGTCAGTGCTTATTCTCTTCGTAAACGTTTTAGCTTTGAAAAACTGATGTGCGTGCGGTTCATCATCGAGTTTAGGATTTTTTTCCGATTTTTTTTTACAGATTTAAAATTTTCAAAACAATGATTTTTGCCAATTTTCAGTAGCTAGGAAACACGCCCGTGCGTTTATTCCGAGTTTCACTTCCTCGCTCCGCTTTTGCTTTCCAAGTCGAATAACTTCCTTGGTGAAAATTTATATAAATATCGGATTGGATAGTCTGAATTGTCGGAACATGCGGGGGTAACGAGACCCTATCGTTTCGATCGTTTGTTTTCATCTCCCTGGATTACATACGATTTTCCTGTTGCTCCGCGATCCTACAGGATCTTTGGCAAGGTTTTACTATCACACGTCGCTGCTTTCCTTTCACTATGTATATATTCTCCAACTATATAGGTTTCCCTCCACTATAGTCCTCTTCCCCGATACAAACAGAATTTTTGATTTCATGGGAAAAGGTCCGCTAAAACTTGATTCACCCGCGGTGAATCGTCGCGTAGATGATTCGCCGGTATTATTGAATATGCCCGTGTAGAAAATTGTAAGGGCGTCCCAATTAAAAAAAAAAAGGTACCTTTTAGGCATCAACTGGGCATCCACTATAAAGGCTTCCTCGCTATTGCCTAACTGGGGCCCACGTGGGGTTTGTTTAGGCATTCAAGTTAATTTTGTTCAGGCTTGCCCAATCTGTGCCAAAGTTGGGCCAAGTCGGGGTTTAGCCAGGCATTCAGCCTCATTTTATCCAGGCTCGCCTAATTTGTGCCAAAGTTGGACCGGATCGGGGGTTAACTGGGCATTTATATCATGAGTACCGGATGGTCCTGTATCTAAAGGCTCAAGACTTTGTCTACTTTAGTTCACGAACTGTGCTCTCTTGAATACAGTGTGTATAATATTGCCTGGCAACTCTTGCGGCGGACAAACAATGGCATACACTTCCCGAGGGAAGCGAGAGACGTCAACATCTCGGCACAATATTCCCACCGAATTTCTTCGTTTCCTTACAGTCTAACTTTATCCACGGATTTTTCCCATTTCTTATTCGAGCCCTCCGTCACAGGGACTGAGAGTTACGAGTAGCTCGAACTTCTTGTCATTTGATTACTGCCACCGACATCTTCATTGAGGTGATGTGAAACACATGAAT